>JAQIXD010000099.1:0-43536 GCA_034699985.1 Minunthozetes semirufus
AAATTTCTGTCACTACCCCCTTAAAATAAATTTTCCCTGCTACTTGATTTTTAATTGAGTTACTATGGAAAATCAATGATATCTACTTGATTCTTACTTATTCCTCCCTTGATTCGCCTTTGATCACCTGGTCACCCTAGGCACAACTCACAGAATGGCTAATCATTTGGATCAGTGCTACGGAGGGTTGGCTTAATTGATAGCTTTGTTGGATATAAAACTTTTCAATTATGTCTTCTTTCGAAACATTAATCTAATGAATCGGTTCATCACTATTGTCGGCGCGACCGATAGATTCGTTGCACTCAATCCAAAGTCATTTCCAAAACCATTATATTTACTTTGATTTATAGGACTTTTAAATGAACTTTCGCTCGAAAACTATCAAAATAATAATAAATTTAATAAAATTCTAGACTTTTAAACGAAAATTACCTCTAAATTCACAGTAAGTGTTATTTGAAAATTGAGAGACAATTCAAAAGTTAAATAATAGATAATAGTATGTAATCTTCAGGCCTTTTAATTTGCTAATAGTTTTGAATCACATTTTAAAAGACACAAAATTATAGGTAACTTTAAAAGTCATTCTTTTCATAACAAACTAATTATATTTTAGGTTCAAAACTCTTTTAGTTCTTTAACTGAATTACAATTATTTTTTTCCATCAAAACTAATGGCATTTTAGACTCTCTTTTGTTAGTTTATGATTATCTTAGTGTTCATCTCGAAAAATCCTCTAACTTGAACTGGTATTCCGGGCTATTCCGAGCTCCGGTGCAATTTCACTCCAGCAGAGAGAAGGTTCGTGGAAACCACTTTTGGAAAGTTTTGTATTTATAATTGCATTCAAAAAAGATTGAAAGTCATTAAAAGTGAACTTTATTTGCTTTAGAAATACAAACATAATTGGAATTCGTGTTGAATTGGTATATAAATTAGCCATAATTGCTCTGAACCTGTAATTCAATTTGTATAAAGTATTACTAAACTAAACAAATATTTAAAATAAGTCTTTTGTCTTATTTATTCGCCTCTAATTCAAGTGAAAATTTAGATATGTTTGAGTAATTGTAGCACTAATTGCGATATTTATGCCATTTATAGCGTTTCGAGTCTTTTGAAATCATTTTCAAATCATTTGAAATCACTTCTTCTCAATCTCTTATCAAACAAATGAATTGAGGAAAAAGATTTCGATCAAAGACTTCACTCCATTTCATCATTAAAAGGCTTGACGTTTCCGATTGTGGCCTTTCATGAGATACAAAAGATTATTATTGATGTGAAAAATAAGAGAAAGAATAGAAACAAATTAGGAAAGTGTTAACTATGTATTGGAAATCCGTTTTTAATTATTTCATTCAAATATTGTCCGAAAGTATCAATAGATTGCAAAACGAGTTCTCGAATGCAATTAAATACAAAATAAGAGAATCTAAAAGTGATTTCTTATTACAAAACAGAGAGTAATATATCAACAATTGTGTCAACGATTGAAACTTTGCTGGGATTTGCAAAAATAAATTCCGAATTAATAGTTTTGCCTGTATTAGTACCAGGTATTACTTATATAAACTTATATATTATAAGCCGCTTATAGTGAACGCCCAAATATAAAAGCAATTACACATATATTTGAACGAAAAAAAACTTTTGTGTATTAAAACACTTCTCATTCAATGCTAAGCGAAAAATCTTCACTTTTTTTCTCTTAAGATTTGGTTTTGAGTTTCGTTTGTTATGAAAAAATATATTATTTTGAAATAAGACTTCCGTAAAGTGTTTAGACAGCAGAGAGAGGAGTAGTTTTTGGGTTAATTGCTGTGCAAAAGACGTAAAACTTTATCCAATTGTTATTTTTATCAGAGAATAATGCACTCAAAGAACTCAAAAATTCATGTCTTATATAACAACAAATACTAAACGTATATATAGAAAGAGAGGGAAAGAGAGTGAAGAAGAAAAATATATAATTCGCGATGGAATCCGAAATGAGAACAGAGACCAGTCAGAAGAGGTCAGTCCACACAATCCACATAACAATACTTAATATTAGTCTAATGTGTATCAAACACTACAAAAGGTATGTTTAGCTCTGGATCATCGCATTTCCCACAACTTTTTTACTTTTTATACTTTAAGTAAAAGTAAAGTAAAACTTAATATTACATCACTTTTCATATGTATTTATAAGTTTTTAAAACACTTTGAAAACTTGGTCATCCAATAACTCGAATAACTCCTCTATAATATTGTTTTCCTGAGTTATCTCAACTCATTCAGGAAGCCTTAATTGCTTTAATTGATGCACAGCTCAACTCATTAATTAAAGTTCAATTGAGTTGAAGTTATGCCTAAAATCTTAATTTCTTTCAATCGATTGAAAAAAGTTTTAAACGAAAGCGAAAGATATGAAAATCAAGTTTTCAGAAGAAGAACAAAGAATTACTTTTTAGAGCTCATCAGTTCCGCTCCTCATTCAGAGAATTCACTATTATTCAAATTGAATGGCAATTGAAAGTGATCTAGCACAAGCACAAGCACAAGCACAGCACATTTGGATACACTTTAACACACCTATGCATGTAATAAACCTGCAATAAATGAAAGGGCAAACATTCAAACGTAAAACAATCGACAAAAAGATTAATTCATAGAAAAAATTAATGAAAACGGAAAACAATTGTCGAATAAGTGTTAAAACGTCTGAAAATATTCACAAAAATAAATAAATAATTGTTTTCTGGAATCAAATCACAAATCAATTGAAAACACATTTTATTTTTGATGAGAAATAAATTGAAAGCAAAATGTAATCAAAATTTTTGAACAAATGATAAATGGTTTGCAAAATAACCTCTTTTTTGTTGGACAGACAGACAGAGAGAACAGACCACCGCTTAAAACAAAAATAATTCGTTATCTCATTAATGGGTTTAAAGAAAATCCATTAAAAAAGAAGAAATTGAAATAAATTAGTTTTCAATCGAAACTCTTTTATTGTTTTATTTACGAAACAAATTACAAGACTTTCTGAACATTATTATTGATTAGTGTTTGGTCCGCGACGTCTGCCGAAAGTCTGGACTACATTAACGAATCTTCGGTTGTATTGCATCCGACGTTTAGCTCTTCCCGTTTTCTTCTTCTTCTTCTCCTGTTTTTCGACTTTAGGTGTCTGTCCCTTGACTTTACCGGCGCGGGCCAGCGATCCGTGAACTTTACCACCTCTTAGTCTGAGGCAAACGTCAATATAATCGCCGTCTTTTAAATCTGAGCCAACGATTTGTTGCTCTTCATCGAGAGGTCGTCCGCAACAATAGAGGACCTGATCTTCATTCGCAATATTTTCAACGCTTTCGATAAAAAGCTAATTATTTGACAAAAATAGAAACGAAAGACAATTAACAGTCAATTACTCTGAGAGTGGTTTTGATCTCAATTACCTTTAATTCGTAGATATCATCGTTCGGTCGGACCTCAAAGCAATGGGTTTGTTGTGATCGCAAAAAGATATGCATTTTTGACAATCAATTCAATTGACCTGACATTGAATCAAACAAAACAAACGTATATTAGTTATTGTTCAACATTTTAATGGATCAAATAAGTGATATCAATCAAAGAGACAAAGATTACCTCAATTTAGAGATAATTAAGTCATACAAACATACCTTTCGTACAAAACTTGTTCCGGAAAAGGAAGACCTAATCAGACATTACTCTGACATCACATCATAGCAATAGACAACTCATACATAAATTACGTCACAAATAATGCTGTCCTCTAATTGAAAAACTTTTTAGAGTTACCCCGATTATTGTGATTATAGCGATGGACCACTTAGTCTAGTGATGGCTAATTGTAAGAGTATTTAATGATTTGTTAACTTTTGAGTGTTTTATTGATTGAAATTAAAGTATAAAATGAGTAAAATATTTATGAATTAATGAATAAATCAATTATTATATTATAATAACATTTGATTTTATTTACAATCAATTTGTTTAATATTTGGCATCATTTGGATCTGTTGTCTGAAGAATTGTTTGGACAACTTATTTAATTCGTTAAATCGATAACAATATTTACAAAATAAAGTCATTCCTCAGATGCTATACGTTATCCATCGGCAAGAAGTGAAGTGACGGCGGAATCTCGAATTGTGGCGGTTTTGGCCGAGAAATGTCAAATTGAGCGCTAATACTGCCATTACTTCGTCTTCTTTTGCTCTTTCGGTGACAAAAACTGCATATAATTATGATTACCAGAAGTGTTGCCGCAGAGACTGCGCCCCCAATCATAACATAATTAATTTCTGTTTGTTTTTTGCCTAAAATATCGCAAAAGAATTACATTTAAATTTATTTGAAACTGTGGTCACACTTACAGCCCATTTCATCTGATCGGTCAAAATGACCGCAATTTGGGATTGAATTGCATTTAAGTGATTGAGAAATGCAATAACCAGTGGAAGCACATCTGAAATTTGTTTTATCGCAACTAATTTTATCGCTCGGATCACGAATTTCAGTAAAACTGGCTCTAAATCCTTTGGCGCCGACAGCCTTCTGAACCGTAAGAAATCTGAACAATCATTTTAAGACATTTTAAGACAACGATTAGTATTTGAGCGCAAAATATAATCGATTCGTTATTTACGTAATTTTGAGCAAATTTGAAGTCGACTTTAGTTCACTCGTTTCGTTGTTTAGTTCGAATCCACACAACTCTACCGGTTGTTGGCTTAGGTCTGTCCAAACTCTAACCACAGCACCAGAACATCCCCGACCTATTCAATCATATTTAATGATTTCAGTATTTGAGTCTTTTTACAAGTTATTGATGACTCACTGGCGGGATCCCCTTCGACTAAGAAGGTATCGAAGTTGAGTAGCACCTTATACCTGGGCCGTACTGTAATGAACCAGGTACATACTTGTTTATGTGGTAAATAACCATTTGGGTAATTGGGTGTTGTGACGATACCGTTCTCCTGAGCGGTTATATTACTACCGCAGTCCTGATTATTTGTTGAGTCAATAAAGCTATAGCTGGCACTGAAACCACTCGAAACTCCCGTTTCGTCGGTATTTAATATTATTTTCATTCTATTGACTCCGAAATCAGTTATGATAGGGCCGGGAGCTGTTGCCCCACAATATCTTCCGTATTTGATTTCACGACCACTCGATAGAACTTCATAGACTTCAAGCCAGTCCTCCTGACAGACATCATTATAACCGACCACTCCTTCCACTGCCTGATGTATTTTGAAGTGATTGAAGATAACCTTAACCTGTTGTCCCGTTTGGCCAAAGAAGTCATATACGCAGTGAGTACTGGAGGGATAGTTACTCGGGTGTCGGGGAGAGTTTATTTCACCACTTTTTGTGCTTTCACTCACATATGAGAAGTGACACTCACCCGAAGGGGACGGAGTGCCCGGCACTTTATAGTCCGTTTGAAACGAATATCTGGCTTTGAAGCCCTGTCCCTGTGTTGAACCACTACTGAACACAATCACTAATGTCGGCCCCTCTGATAAAACTGACGGCGGAAGGGTTTGACCACAAAAAACATAATCAAATTCTTCGACGGCGTCATGACTTTGAGTATAGAGTCGGACATAAGCGTCATTACATCTGATTTACGAAATAATTGAATTCATTATATAATTATCAATTAATAAGTCGATGGAAAACAATGAAGGGAATGACTCACTCAGTGGGATCAGTGGCCGGTATCTCGAATTTTTCGAATTCTAAGCTCACTCTTTCCAAATGTTGAGAGTCTTGGAGACCATAGATATAGTATTTGCAGACTATGTTTGAATGATATAAGAAGGGATAGTTTGGCGAATACACGGTTCCATTCGATTCTTTGCGACTTAAGATTTTCTGATCGCATTCCGTGCCTTTGATGTGTTCGCCGTCATTCTTACCGATAAACCCTTAAAAGCAAAAACAATAATCTTTTAATGGAATCAAACGTTTAATGATATGAGAAGTAAACCAAAGTTTCTTTCGATAATAGATTTAAGAATTTGCGACAAATAATCCACAAAATAATTATACTCCAAACCATTAACTATCACTCAGGGAAATGAAATGCTCCTTTGAGATGCCTATGATTGACAATCATTGATTCTGAACTACAGTATTGTAATTTAAAATGGTTCCATCAGTTCTGCCTATTGTAAAAGTCCCTTTGTTGGCAAAGTTGGCAAATTAGAAGAAGAAACCCCACTGTATAGTATAGACTCTGTACATATTCAACACAATTGAAGATAAATTTGTCTTTCAATCAATTATAAAATGTATTTAAACCAATGAATTGGAAAACTTTTGAGTTTTTATTTGTTTTACGTAAAGAAAGAAACGATTGTTTCAGAAAAAGAGTATTTTCTAATCATTTAATTTTGTTGATAAGAATAGAAAGAAATGTGAGAATTCATACCGAGATTAACGAATCGTTCGCTGAATTCAAACCATCCGGAAAATCCTCTGTTTTGACTGTCGGCAGTTCTCTTTAGTGTCGTAAAAACCACATATAGATTCTCTCCCGAAGAATACACCATAAGATTGCGATGTTGTCCGCAATAGGTTTCAATGAGAGGGTCCTGATCTGAACTTCCGTCGTATACTTTTATGAAATCAAAGGGACAGCTATTGGGTTGAGTCGAATGTAATTATTATTAACATTTGTTTGACTTTAATCTAATTGAGTCAATGCTTTGATTCCAGACATTAGTCTGAAGTGAATCTAATATAATGTCAGAGAAAACGATTAAGTGGTCACTTACTGGGGCCCCCCAAAGAACAGATCGAAATCCATGAACTCGAGTCTGACGCGCTGTCCTTTTCTTCCAATAAACCTGTACTGACAGTTCAGGTTTTTTGGATACACACCAGGATATGTAGGGCTGAGGAATTGTCCTTCTCTTTTTTGGTCGCTATATATTGTGTAACTACAAGTCTTATGTGGTGCTGGCGTTCCCGCAATGAACGGACCTATAGAGCGAAAACAAATCAATCCATCAAAATGACGGCTTTTGAATGCCTCGGGTTTGAGGTATACTTGAATTCCATTCTCAAAGCCTAACATTTAGTGATATTCCAAACATTTTTGCCATCATTTAGTGTTATATCAAATGTAAGAGACATTCGTTTTGCAAAAAATTGTTATATAGAGGGAGAGAGAGAGGAAGACATCGGAAATCGTTGAAAGTGATAGAGGGTTAGGAAAAGCATAAAAATCGATTACAGGTATAATTCGAGTCAGACTTTTGCCAAAACTTATTATTAAATTACGGGAAAAGCGTTTGAAATATTAAACGGAAAAGAAATGAGAAAATTATAAAACTTTTTACTAATCGATAAGATTTGGTTCCAAAATATTTTAACAAAAGTTTTCTAACAAAAACCCATTCATTAAATATCAAAATTAAGTGAATATTGTATTTATTTTGGGTCAGAATATATAGAATATATGCCAAAGTTTAATGAAACGATTCATTCAATTGAAAGAATTGTAGATAAGAATCATCGGAACAATTGAAGTGATGTTCACTTTATTGAAGTCATTCACTATATATGACATAAAAGCAATTAATTTTTCAAAAGACTAACTCATAATAACTTGTTTTTGGTTATTATCTGTGCTTTACTTCAAACAGATTTTTATCTAAATTAAAGCTAAGGTTCCGTTGGTTTCAATTTTCAATTATCTTAAGCCTCGACAATAGTTTGAGAGAAAAATCGATTCTTTATTTTTCTCATTTTCTGATAAAATAAATGCATATTTTGTTTCTTATGTTCGCATAAATATTTCATTTAATTATATTCATTAAAGAGATGGGCTTTTCTGCTGATTATTAATGCATAACTTTATATTAAAATACGAATAATTATAGACCAGTTCTGGCGAATCATAAATATATTAATGTATTAACACTTTATGTCATTTCGACTAAAAACTGAGGAATTAATTGCTTTTCAAATACTTTTCAAATACTACTCAAAACTGCGAACAAATTAGTCAAAAGAGGACTCAATTTACATAAAATAATCGATTTAAGACTCACATAATTCCTTACAACTCATCCATTACTTTGTCTACAAATGAAAGGAATCTCTTTGAGAGGAATTCCATTAGGAATGGTATCTATTTATTGTTTTACAGTCCAAGTGATTTAAATGGTCTTAAATTTGAAATATAGTAAAAATCAATTCATAGTTTTAGCGACAGATTCACAGATCAATAGAAAAGCGGATAAGAGAGCCATATATTATCGGAAAGGAAACACTGGACTCGACTCTCGCTATCAGAGGAGGAATGGCTTCAAAAGAGCTTATAGTCGGGGCTAAGCTTTAAAAAAAGTTGATTTTCTATTACTGTCTGTAAATTTGAGAAATCTATTGAAAGACTGATCGCTTAAATATAATTGAATCGATTGAAGGATTGAATCAAAATATATTTCGTTTATTTGGAAGTATTTTTTGGCAAAACTTTTATTAAGGATGTGATCGACAAAAATGAGAACGTGATGATTGTGAGCCACCAAATGCACCAAAAGTATATTTTCACAATAATTTGATTCTATCAAAATTGTATTGAGAAATGAGACTCACTCAGACTCAGGCAGACCTACAATGACTGCCTAAAAATCTATTGTAATCCTCGTCACGAAAAGTTCAAATTGATTAACAACACAACAAAACTATTGGATATAACATCAAAATAGTCCACAAAAAGTCTAAAAGAATTATAAAAAGAACACAAAATACTGTTTTATAGTAATTCCCGGGAATTATATATAAAGTGCTGGAAGTGTCAGACATCTAACAGCGCTATGTATGTGCTATTATATAATGCTGTGCTTTACTCACTGGCATCTATGAACTCGTAATTGCCCTGAAATACTTTGTCGTCCACTTGCTTCTGATCGGTATAAAATCCAAATACTAATGTCTGATACATTGATATCCGTTTTCTTGGCACAGTTCGACCGCAATAACGACCACCAAAAGGAGTGGTGATTAGGTCTTGACCGGGATCTTCCAATTCTGTATACAAATCGACATATTCTCCGATACAACTAAAGTAATAATAAGAATAAGAGAGAAAACAATGTTTTAGAGAAGACTTTAATACAATTATTGATTTGTAGGCAAAGAAAATGCTCTGAAAATGTTTGCTTAATATAAAAGTAAAAGAATGGAACCAACTCTGGTGTACTTCCTCTGAGGTCGAACAGTGAGAATGAGATCTGGACCCTTTCATTTTCTCCGGCAATGAATGTGTAAATACATTGTCGCGAATGCTTTTGTTCGTTGACTATATTTGGTGAACTAAAGGTGCCATTCTTCATACCATCCGGATTATTGATAAAAGTTCGGTCACAGTCTATACCATTAGAATACAAAGTAAACTAAACTCGAAATTTAACATTTGATTCATAAATGTTTGCACTTTTGACTCTCTTTGACTCTCACTTCGCAATGATTTCAAATTCTGTATCTTTTTTCAGCAAATGATCTGAATTTTCACTTCACTGAACATCTCTATGGGTTAGGGCTTAGGGCTTCACATACTATGAGGGGTTCGGTCGGAAAGACTGACTGATCATTAGATGGAAAATAATATCATTAGTCAATCGATTTTTATCGCAAGTTTTCAAATAATATTAAAAGAGAAACAGATTTTTAAAATATTTACTGTAAAGGACTCAGAGATGACTCAGATTTGGTTTCGATTAGGTTTCGAGTCATTCAATCATTTGAATGGATTGACATAAAAATAAAGTCTTTTCGGTCATTAATATTCTTGGATTTGAGATATAATGACAATTAATTTTGAAGAGAATATATTTTTATGACACAAAAAGAGGAAAGTTATTCAAAGCATCGATTTTTATGAACAATAAAACAAAGTGTGTATCTCTGGTATGACTTGTATTCTGTGCTATCAGTGGTGATCCTATTATGGCATATATGAGGCGTAATCTTTTCAATTTGTCTATCAGATCATCAGATCATTTCTCTTTATCACAGATAAAAGGATGTTATGTTAACCCGACTATAATAAAATGATATACAGCTATGCGGTGCTGGAAGTTTCGGCACAACACATAGCCATCTAAATAAAAGATTATATGACGTACTCCTATGTCTGGCATTATATGTGTTAATAATGTTTTTTAGTAAAACATAATTTTAGACATTCCTTCAAAAGAGATAACTTCCAGCAGTTCTTCAGTTGTTCACTATATTCATGGTTTGAAAACCTATCGCTTATTTGAGTCAACTTTTATTCAATGAATAAATTATTGTGAGAGAAGTGAGAGAAGGCATTCACTCATCAAATATTTAACACTAGTTTTGAATAATATTGAGAACACTATTCTGAGGCTATTCTTATCAATATTTAGATGTCAGGCAATGGACTCAAGTGTTGATCCCTCACTGATAACCAACTCTCTGAAAGAGGAGAATGGACTCATTGATCACCACTGGTGACAGTCCTCTCAGACATTGCACCGACAGGGATAACCAAAGATGACTCAATATAAGTATGCGAATTAAGATGTGCCAGATATACCAGATTGCCCCAGCTATGTGCTGTGTGCTATGTGGTACCTAATTTCATCAAATCTCTGCTCAGAATAGTAAATAAGTCATTCTCTTATTTTTGATAATAGAAGAGCAGTACTACAACTATGGGTTATTTCTTTATATTTCCCATAAGAGTTATTATGTTTTTTATTTGTTGTCATCGAATCATTTTTTCAACTGAACTATGAATTATTGTTAGCCTATATCTTATGGTTACTCCGATGTCTGACCAATTGATAACTCGATATTTGATGAATGATAGGGAATGACAGATAAAATTGTGTCCAATAGTGTCAGTGCAGGAGTTCTTTAAACAAAACAACAAATTATATGAGAACCGTCTCGACTGACATCACTTGATTAGAGGACAGTCGGATTCGCTGTTAAATAATCTGTTTCTACGAAATTCTGGTGATTTTGTTAATAAAAGTGAGACATTAGTTCTCGAATCTCTTCATAATATATCTTATTTGTCAAAAGGGGATGAGTTTTGTCGACTATTTTTCATTTTTCTTGTGGCAAAAGTATATGATATGAGATTATGTCTAAAATTAATTGATTCAAAACACAATATAACACATTATATATAAGGCAAACATAAGAAGCAAAGGAAGTCTAATATGTCTAACATTTTGTTCAATAAATTTTCAATTTTCAAAGAATACTGTTTTTGATCCGCAATTAAATGAGTATCGATTGCAAAGAGTATTGCAATGAAAGTAAAATTCCTCCGAAATTAATCTCAAGAGGAATGAAAAACGTGTAAAACAATACAGGAGGGAGTGATTGGAAATAATTTAGCCCTCAAGTTATCCATTGAAAAGTTGAGACATTAAAAACTAAAACATAGTAATGGATATTGAGTTAAAGTGCATACAATTTTAGCTAATAATTGAAATGCATATAAAAATCAAATGCTTTTACCGTTCGCTTCAACAGATTTAGGGCTAATATTTGCAATAAAAATAACGATTATTAAAAACGGATAACATCTGCAGCGCTCAACCATTGTCTTCATGAGGGCTGAATCACTTCATTCCAGAATTGTTGAGATGAAGGGTTGCCTTTCATATGAGCTTCTCTTTTGAGCAGAATTTCAGACAAAACACATTTAGAAGACTCTATTCGGAGCCAATTGTATGTATTGTTAATCCGTTGAACATTAAAAACAAAACGAGAATCTAATATATGAAACACTTATTGAGTAAACGTTGGCTTTGATGAGAGCCAAATGTTGGCTGTGTTTGTGTGTCGGCTACAGAGCTGTGTATCTGCTCTTCACTCGACTCGACTCAGAAGCCATTACATTATCTCCACTAAAAGTATTGCTCAGCAAAGAAAATGCTCCGAACTCTGTGTATGTCTTTTGCTGTACTGCTCTCAGATCGCATGCTCTCTGTCTTCGGTTTTAATTCAGAGTTTACTTTACTTTCAAAACATTTTTCTCATTCATTCTCTGATTCCTTAAAACTTTGACCGATTCTGCAGTTTTTGCATTCAATCCAATTAATTAAGTAAACAAAGAATTTAAACCCAAAATCTATTGCAAACACTAAACATAAAGCATTTATTTTCCTTTAATAAGTAGTCGATAAAATTCATGTCAATTCTTGTGTGGAATAAATGAGTTATTGGTTTCTCTTTGTGTCTAAACTTAATTAAAATTCTGGGATCAAAATCTTAAATCAAATTTTGAAAAATTGAATTCTTTTGCATTACATTAGAAGGAGAGGAACTCAACAGAACAGAACAGAGAGAATAATATTCCTTAATATCAATGGAAGGCTTACTTGAGTTACAGAATAGAGCACAGAATGTGCACCAAAAGAATGTATAGCGAAAAGTGAGACACATATCGATTCATTGCGAGTATTGATCGCTTCGCACACATACTGTTTGACTAAACATCTCATCATTTGAAGTGTTTGTGACTCAAACTTCAGATTCGAACCCAAACTCACTACTCATTGATAGTAATGGGTTTTGATGCGGAAAATCTTTAAGACTGGGAGCGGGAGTGGGAGCCCAACAAAATACCAATTAGTCTCACAATTATAAAAATTACTGTTTTTTCCTTTCAATCATTTATATTAGTATTGAGTCTATGTTTCAAACCAGACATCAACTCATTTAAGGGAAGGCTTTCAAAAATATTCATTATATCACAAAAAAATGAAATAAGAAGAAGAAAGAGGAAATTCTTAACAAAAGTTATTGAATCGATGCCATCGATGGGTAAATATTTGGTTTATTTGGACCGACGTTTTGTTTGATTATATCCCAAGAACTCATTGTATATAAAGATTTTTGTCAGAAAATAAGAGTTAATTGAATTTTGTGACACAAAAGCGATAAAAACTTAAAGAAGGCCTCAAAATAAACATTTAAAACAAACTTAATTTAATTCATTTGTTTGTTTTATTTGCAAAAAAAGTGTATATCTTTTGAGCGATTATTTTATTTAATGAATTTAACATCAAATTCAACTAATATTTAGTCAATATTTAATAATTAATAATAAATTAATCAAAATTCTTATCGAAATTCATATGAAAACAAGTGATAAAAAGTGATGTATTTTTTGACTCACTTTTGGTCTAAACTCTCTTCAAATGACATTATTTACAAATAATTGCTAAACAAAGGCAATGATTATTACTTAATATTGATATTCCTATTGCTATCGATTAGAACACGATTTTAATGATTTTAATGAATGTATTATTTCTTCGAATGATTTCAAATATAATAACAAATTATTTGAGAAAACGTTTAAAAAATTTATGCAAAAAATGCTATTTATTTGTGTTTAGTGTTTATGTTATTCTCGTTTAGAGACAAATCGTTATCACTATTGGCCTCGTCGTCAGTCATCACATGTACTAACACTCCGACCGCTTTTCCCAAACTACCGGCCGATTGTAAAAGACTGTTGACCTGATTTGATGCCACCGCTGGTCCTGATTTGAATCGCAATCAATAATTTGTGACAATTTGTTGATAATTGACTTCAAATTAATCCAAACCTCGATTCTCAGATCCATTGGTGTGATTGTGATGAAGGGCGCGATGGGATGGAATAGGAGAGGAATTAGATATGTTATTGTTGTGCAAAGCTCTATGTTGTGGTCCACTCGTCCCCATTCGGGGCAATGAACTCGTGTTGTGAAGGCTTGGAGTAAGAGAGGGTTCGGGCTCTGATTCGAGTAGTTGTCGCAGTCTCTGTAACTGTGCCTCCAATTGTCTGTTGTGGTCTTCGAGGATTTGCATTCTGGTTTCGAGCCGTCCCTTGTGTTGGCGCAACATCTTTGCCTCCGCCAGAATTGCTTCCTCTTTATTGGGCGTTGATATGGGGGTTACATCCAGTTCGGAATCACTCAATAGATTGGACCCACTTTTGTGATTCGAGTAATGGTTGACACTATTTGTCGATCTGTTGGCTGTTCTCTCAATTTTGAGTCTTTGATATTCGTCTTGTAATACACTTTAGAAGAGAACAGATATTTGTTTCAATAAATCATAAGTTTTATCGATTTATATGAATATAATGTAATACCGATTCTCTTCTTCCAATTCATGTATAATAGACTCCAATTCGTCCCTTTGGTCGGCTTCGATCTGTGCCATGACCTGCGCCGGACTTTGTGGAGCATAACTAGTATATCCATAATCGTTGCCTAAGGTCTGGCAGTACTGAGCAATCAATTGGTGTTCGTCTTCACTATTGAAGCGATTGAGTCATAAAAACTCAGAATTACTTTCGATTCAATCAATCAATAGATTCAATACTAACGACTCGTCCGGTGTTGTACTCCTTCTGCCTCTGAGCTCCACTTCTGCCAATCGATTTGCATAGAGTTCAAGCCTGGAGTGCATATCTTGTGAAGTGTGGTGTAATGTATGGGAAGGAGAGGGGGCAGGACTTTCCAAATCGTCGCCTTCTAATACTGTTTGAACGGGAAGGTATCCAACTCTTGGATGTCGTTTGAAGTGACGCTTAGACTTGAATTTATTACGAATAATGCGAGTGAAGTCCCGCACGTCTTCAGCAGAACGAGTGACAACACAGTACTCTTGCATTGGATGTCTGCAAATCAATAATCATATAATTGATCACTAATTAAGGTATGAGTTAAGCCATACGTGATCTTATGGTGTTTCGCTCGTCTGCCGGAGAAGAAGCAGTTTTGGCACAAATCAAAGTTAAAGCATTTGAGACACCGATACCGGAAACCGATAATCGGATATTGTCTGCAAATATTACACTTCGCCTGATGTTTGGCTGTTTCGGAGGCCGATAACCGGTGCAGTAAAGGTAACCAAACGATAGACTGGGGCTCCATTGCGAGCCAATCCAAGAAGTCTGGGGCCTCTATTTCTGGTTTATTGCCGGCCTTAACAAAACAAGACCTAACACTCGGCTCAATATTACTGCCACCAAAAGCAGCGATTTCTCCTAAAAGGCGCGGAATTTGTATGGAGTCGTGTAAAAGTAGTCCTAATTTCCTGTCGTCTGCACTGCCAGTAGTGCTGGCAATCAAACGAAACAAATCTGTGAAAACATTTAAAAATAAATACAAATAATTGTAAAAACAATAAAAATAGTCTTTCAATGAATGTTTCAACGAATGTATTGAACGAATCGTTTGTTTATTGAATTGCTTTAAATAGAAACTTATCTCACATTTATATTTGTCTTCGAGAGAGGCCTTACAAAGAAGGGCTGTTCCGACTTTGAACGATAAGATTCTTATATATCCCGTTCGGGTGGAACTGCAGTTTACAAACAATTAAACGATGGCTTAGTTTTGGACAAAACAAATAAAAATCAGAGGAATTCTTACGTATCGTATAAACTGAGTAACCAATTAAGACATAAGTCAATACAAAGAGGAACGTTGACGAGTGTCGAGTGTTCCACAGCTATAGTCTCGTATACGTTCTGCAAACAACTTATCATTTCTGGAACACTGATTAGTTTGTCGTTCTGTGCTCTCAGTCCGAACTGATCGAAGATTGCAATCAGTGTTTCCAAAGGGATCAGATCGAGACATAATCTCCTTTGGACAGTCCTCAATTTCATAGCTGTTCGATATGCACTGTAACGGACTTCATTGAATTCAGTCAATGAGTTAAGGATTTCCGTATATTTGGGCGATTCCTAAATGTATTCAACAATTTGTGAGAAAATCACCCAAAAGTCAAGATTTGTGTTAAGTCTTACCCAATGAGTGGTTTCGGTCGCGTGACTGACAAAAGGGAAAAGAGATTTAGTTAGAAATCGATCGATTAAATTGGTTGGACTGGTGTTCAATAGGATGTTCAATAGAATGGTACTAACTTAATATAGTAAGGCACTTTATTGGCTGCCACCGCTCGCTCCCAGGGATGATCGACTGCCGCATTAAGAAATTGCTGTTGAGCTGAGCCATGATCTCTGATGGCCTGTTCTATAGCCTTCTGTCTTTCATCGACCGCTAGTTGTAGTAAACGCGAGCGAGTGTTCAATTCCTCCAAATAATTGAGGTTAGAGTGAGACAGGAGGACATTACAGCCCGTTATTCGAGCCGCCGATTCATTCACTTGTTCTGTTTGGATCTGGATTTGTGCTACTCTTTCACGGAATGACTGCAATCATCATTTGAAACACATTTGAAAAGAAGAGTCATTTAGAGAAATACTTAAACACTTATATTCACTTATAATGACTTATATTCAGTTATATTCAACACTTTTAAAGACTTTTCTAACAAAAGACTATTTTTTGAGTAATATTTCGAACATTTCTTTTAATTGAAAGGGATTTCACTCAGAGTTTAATTGAGTGAAAAAAGTGATTAAATTATTGAAATAAATGCAATAAAACTATTCTATGAATACATGACTCGAAAATATTGGAACAGACCTTAAGTTCTTGTAGATGTTGTGGCAATTGGTCCAAAACAATGTCTGTAATGTTAGGCCATTTGGTATTATGTGTTTCCAAGGAATGCAATTTAGCACTCAGGTCTTCCATTCCCTTCTGTAAGCCATGCATTCTCTGCAGAAAATGTGAAGAAAGCGAACAAAAGTTAACATTAAGTTATCGACACATAAATCAGATATAGATATCTGTGCCAATGGTTGGCCCAACGCTTATGAAATTCAATAGAAGAGCAATGTTTACAACAAATGCAATCCTATTGTAGTGTTGATGTGATGTCTAATGTGTGAACATAAGACGTCAAGACATGTACTAACCCTCTGAACATCATCTAATCGTTTCTGCCTGTGCTCCGTCTGTTGCAATAATTCATTCCATTTATCAGACAGTTTGTTCACTTCGCGCCGTATGCTTCTGGTCAGCTCTCGAGACTGATCCAAACCAGTCGAATACTGGTGACTGTCCCCATCATAATCCCTGACTGAAACAATAAACAAGACTTTAGTCCAACGAATCAGAGCTCAGAAAAGAAATTATTGTTTCTATTATATTGAGTTCAACACAAATACAACTCAAATATATCTCAAATATATAACAAATGCCTAAAAGACAACTCAATTGCAATTTGTTTGCCGTCTTTTGGCACTCAATTCTCTTTCCATTTCTATATTTGATAGACAGACGACAACTTCTATCTGTTCCCAAACAATTGAATTATGTATGACTTGAATGTATGACAATTATCATAATTTTTATGGACTGCTAGAAGACATAAAAAGACGAACACATTTCACAGATTCGACAAATTTGATTCACAAAAAAAGTGAAACATCTTTTAGAAGACAAGTCTTTTGGAAATTCTCTGGAATCACATCTCAAGTGATATTCAATCGGAAAATATATTTCTGTAATGGATTTCTCAAAAAAAGTTAAGTCAGAGATGACTCATGAGATGATCCAAAAATGAAGATTATTTATGAATTTTTCCATTTTCTCAAAATTATAGCAATACTTCAGTTATAATATGTTATAATATTTCGATAAAATTTTTAGATTTATTTCAGATTAAGATTTATTGTGAAAACAATTTTCAGATTTTGCTAAACGTCTAAAAAATCCATTTAAAAGACATCTTTTGAAAGCATTTTATATAAAAGTGAAAAATTGCAAATATAACAGAGATGTGCACAAATGGAACAAATGGCACACCATAACTACAATCTAACAAATTCTCAAAAATTAAAAAACTGAACAAAAATGGATAATAAATATGAATTATTCCGTTCGACAAACAATGAATTTTAATCTTTCGAAGGAATGTATTCAAAGTTAAAATTATTAACTTATTTTCAAACTTATGGTTAAAAATGGCAGTTCATGACTACACAACTCATTCTATTCATTGCTAAAGAAGCTTATCTTTGATGCAAAACAAATGTTATGTCAATTTTTTTTTGACGAAATTAGACTTAATATCAAAATAACAAATATTTTTCTCATTAAAAACATTAACATTGTTTTGATAGAATCGGCGCAGACTAACGATACCAGAGCTCAACCCAACCCAAGAATTTAATTTTTGAATAAATGACAACTTATTTGATTAAAACCAATAATTTAAACAAAAAAGATATCCAACAAAACCCAACCCCAATAACCCCAATAACAGTAATAACTCCCAAATGGTTTGAATTAAAGTCAAATTGTATTAAATATTAAACAAAAATATTGAGACAAACCTTCAGAATCACTGCTTTCCGTGTGTGGGATGTCGTCTTTAGCCACATATTGTCTGCCAGCGAGAAGACTACTCTCAATAAGTGGTCGCTTTTCTTCGAGTTGTCGCCGAATATTTCTATTCTCTTCCTGTTGTTTCAAAATGACGGCCACATCCCCTCCAATGGCCGGTTGTGACGACAATTCTGTTTCTTTTTTGATGATCCATTCGGTGAGTTCACGGAACGACAGTAATAATTGGTCGCACTGTTCGGCACTAATTTCTGGTCGATTTCGGACTTGAATGGCATCTAATTTGGAAGAACCCCATCGACTCATTTCTTCACTCTCTTTAACCTCTTCTTCTTTTTCAACAACAGATTCCTCTAATTCTTCAGAATTTTTAACGATTAGAGACTCTTTTGGTTCTTCCGACTCAAAAACGTTGTCTTCTGTTTCTTCTACTTCTTCTTCCTCTTCTTTTTCCGATTCCTTTTTGACCTCTAGTTCTTGTTGTACAGACTCTTCCCCTTTATCAGTATCTTCGTTGGGCACCGGTAATAGGTTTTCCTGAGTCTTCAATAAATTGATTGAATTTATATTAAATTAATGGTTAAGAACACCTTTTAGATTGAAATTCAATCATTTTGTATATTAAGAACATGAAATGTTCACTAATTGTGACCGAAAATCGGCTCAATATAAGCGGTTTTTGCGGAAATTCAATTCATTTAAAAGATTTAATCAAAAAATACTTAAAATAGAAACAAATAACAAATAATTAGAGAAATATTAATCAATTGAAACATCAAAAGCAATTGAAATAGCGGTAAAAGTGGCCAAATGTGGACATCATTTTGGCTCAAATTTCATTTTAATCCGTTTGCATTCATAACAGTGTCTATGATTTATAGAGCATGAGTGAGAGCATCTCACCATTTATACAGAGTGTACAACAGCATCAGCCATAGAACAGACATACAAAGAATTGATCGATCGATGCCATCGCTGTACACAATATTAGGAGAATACAGATCTCGAATAGAGTCTGGCTTAGGCTCTGATATTAAATAGTATTGTAACCAAAATTCACTCCAATATAATACAAATTAAGGCTTAAAAGCTCCTAATATTATAATGTTTTATCTGTTGGAACAGACATCCGATAAAAAGCATTGAAAAGACTAATCCAATAAAATCTATTTCATCGGAGAAACTGATGAATAGTATTTGAAATTAAATGATTTAGACTTATATTTAAGAGAAAATTTAATATCAGACACATATTAGCTTAAGATTTGAAGATCATTTAAAACCGATTTTACCTGATAGTGATAATTATGATAACACTGATAATTGTGGTTATAATTGGTTCACTACTCGACACTACTCTTAACAATATTCTAATTATAATTAATTAGATTTAATGCACTCTTTGGTGAGATTTTCGGTGTTCGCTATACTTGCTATAAGTGAAGAACTTAATAGTGAGACAAAAGTTCATTACTCACTGACAAACAACCAATAGATTAGGAAATGATTTTTGGTCTCTATTTTGTGATCTGGAGGCCTATCTGGGGGTCAAATGAAATAAAATGCAATTCATATCTGATATTTTGGACAAAAATGAAGCAATTTATAGCTCAAGAGTTTTATATTTCACTCAGAATTAAATGTTTGCTTCAAATAAGTTTTGCACATATAATAGCTCTGGAAATCAGAGCTCAGAATAATATCGAATTATTGTTTCGACTGCTTATCAATAATTAATGGTTTGAATTAATGGACTGAAAACCAGTCAATCGATTACAGCATTAGAAGAAAGAAATTCAATACATGTCTTCAAAAAAGAGTAAACACTTCATAAATAAAAGCATTAAATGCATTAAATTTTGCGATTATTTCCAAATAATTAGAAATAACTCTTAAAACCTAATTTAAGAGATAAGTCAAAGCACTTACCACTTGTTTTTCAGCCTTAGAGTGAGGACCGGTCGGCTTCTTATACTCTTTGAATCGCTTTAAGAGGTCGTCATAACTTTTCTGCAAATAATTAATTTATTTGAGGAAACAAATGTCAGACAAATGTATGACTATTTTGTCAGTAATAGAGATAAGAATTAAATCAAAACCTGAATCAGTTTTGTCTGTTCCTCTAAACGGACGGCCGCCTCATTCCTATTCTGTTTTCTATATTTCTCTGTATAGTCGTTGAGCGCAACCAAAGTCTTGGCGTAAGAATCGAATTCGGTTTGCATTTTGTCGACTTCTTCGGGCAGATCTTCGGCCAAAACTTCATTTTCTAATCTGTTTTGAAGTTCAGTTTCCACGCTTTGAATCCATCGTAATATTGAAAGCATTTGTCTTTCGCATTGTTGGGACTCAGTCTGAGTGGTCTCCAGTTCTGTCTGTCGTTCGCGGGCTTCGCGACTCAGCTGTTCCCACCTCTCGTTAACTTTTTTGATGTCTTTTTCTAATACTTCTGAATACATATCCTTTTCAAAGAGTTGTTTAACGATTTCTTTAATCCTTTCAGTTCTTTCAATCGGTTTATTCCTCACATAATTCTCTAAGTCCTGCAAATTAAATGTTAAGTTAAATGAAACACAAATTATTTCAATATTAGACTTACATCAAGACATTCAGATATCTCCTCCGCATCAGCTGCCAATTGTGGTGAACGCTTCAACTTCTTCGCGAGTTTATCCAACCAATCGTTTTCATTCATAATCAGTCGCTTTAGTTCTCCAGTAATTGTCTGCGATTTCTTGACGGAACTGATCGTCTCATTAATCATTTTCTCATATTTTTCTAATCCTTTTTGTACACAAATATATCGCTGTTTGAGTTCTTCGAAGGAACCGGTAGTCATTTGATTCAAATTGATTTCATCCAATTTTTCTCTAATGCTTTTGATTTCTCTCTTTTTAGACATAATTTCGCTTAAAATTGACTTCAATTTACTTAAATCCGAGTGAAAGTCAGTTCCGGACAATTTAGTTGCACTTTCAATATCACTCTTGGCTTTAGTGACCCAACTTTCTGTGTGGGTTAGCATTTCGTGAATGGCGTTACTGTTGTGGAGGACTCTCTTCAATTGGTTATTCTTATCAATGGTCGCATTCTTCAGTTTTTCGTACTTATCGTTGATTTCTTTGAATTTTGAGGCGTTTTTCAGATTAAAGTTTTTAGTGATTTCGACCGCATTTTTATTCACGTTATCAATGGATGACTGAATCGTTAATTTTATGTCTTTCTGCAGTTTATTGCACTGTTCCAACTGTTGCTCCAAAGTCTCTAAATCGCCGATTGCTATGTCCTCTTTGAGAAAGACATTCACGTCGTCCATCCATTTATCCAAAGATATAATCTCTTCTTCTAATGAATTGATTGTTTGAAGCGATTTATTTATTAAATCAATTCTTGTCTTAATTTTATTGTTAACGGAATCCCATTTGGCGTTCAATTCTTCCACTGTTTTCGATAATGATTTAACCCATTCTTTTGAATTGTCTTCAGATTCTAAGATCTCTTTCGAACACTTATTAATGTATTTAAGATTTATTTCTTCGGAATTAACTGTTTTTATTAATTCCTCGAACTTCTTGAGCTCTTTTTCGAGAGCATTGCTGTCGTGAATGCTTTGAATGAAATCGGAATCATTAGAAATGTTTGTTTTGTTCAAACATTCTGAGAGTCCTTTTATAGCACCAATCAATTCATTTGGTGCTTCGGAAGACTCTTCATCTGAAGAACTCTGAGTGAGTGTCGACACAAATTCACTGCTGTTTTCCACAGACTTTTCTCTCAACCGATTATTGAAAGCAATGATCTTCTTATTGGTTTCCTCCCAATAAGAGATGAAACTCTTGATATCATTGACATTGGAATCAGTGGTCAGAGAAGGAATGTCTGCACAAAGTTTAAGAATATCTTCAGTTATTTTCTGAATCTTTTCTTTTTGTGTTTGCATTGACTTAAGCCGTAACTGAAATAAAAAGATAATTAGATAAGAATTTTTTGATGAGATAACAATCTGTTGACATTTACTTTGCTCTGATCCAAAAGTTTTGGCATATCTTCCGAGTTATTTATGGATTCTTCAGCTGATTGTAACCATTTGTGATGCGTTTCCAAAACTCTAGTCATAGCATCCGATTCGTTGTGTATTCGATTGATTTCTAACATTGAATTCACTTTCTTATGCCTCTCATCCATAATATGGTTGACTTCCAACCATCGCTCCAATAGATTTTGTACCACTTCTTCGATAGTTTGTGAGTCTTCGCCAACTTTTTCGGTTAAAATAAAACGATTTAAAAGCTTATTGAGAAAAAAGTTTAAAATACTTAAAACCCTTTTTCCAAACCATAGAAAAGGGAAAAGTATTAAACGAATCAAACATTTCATTATCACTTTAAAGAGTAAAGTAATAAGAAGTGGACTAATTGGCACTCAAATGGAATTATAGCTTAAAATTACAAAAGTTTGTGATTTTCATTAACAATGGAATCAATTATCAATCATTTGGTTCTTATGACAATTGATATGATATTACAGTTAAAATATTTTTAATAAAAAATGAGATAATATTTCATAAAAACTAAGAGAAAAGCATTGAATAACTCACTGGAACTCAAGTCTTCGACCATTTGTTTTCCCTGAGATATCAATTGTTCGAATTCTGTTTTACGATTCTCGACATCTGCTTCCGTGTCCTCTAATAACACCTGTTGTTCCTCAATAGCCAGTGATTCCCATAATAATGATCCCTCTTCTTCTTCTTCTTCATTATCAATACCAAGTGCTTCTTCAACTCTTGTCATCCAAGAGGAAAGTGAGTCGAGAGCTCTTTGCCACTCTTGTATTCGCCAGGAGTCTAGTCTTCTCTTCTTAGCACTGGAACCAGTGGCTGGTGTAGAAGTAGTTGAAGATGATTCTGATGATGAAATTTCTTTCTTTTCGGGCGAAGAATTCTGTGATGATATGGAAGAACGGCTTTCGGGTTGACTCAAAGTATTGAGAGCTTCACCCAATTGTTCCATTCGTTGCAACATTGTGTCCCAGTGTTGAGTGAGTCGCTCCAAATTACGAGTTATTTCAATGGCAGCGCCACTATCTCTGTCGAGTTTACCCAAAAGTATTTGTGCCTGATCTGCCAAATTAGAAGAATTAGCTTGTTGACACTCCATCTCATTCTCCATCTTTTGAAGCCTTTTCACTAAATCCAAAACAAACTTAGAGCCGGGTTTTGTCTCATTTGCCGCGTCTTCCATTTCTGTGAGCCTTCTGTCCAGTTTTGAGAGCCATTGACTGAACTTCTTCTCCTCTTCGCTCAATATTTTCCACGAATTATAAATAGTCAGAAGAGTATCGCCGGTGTCTTCAACAAAGCGACAGACGTGACGCCAACGTTCGGCCAAAGCCTCCAACTGATCCTCTAACGCCGAAAAGTCATTATCACTATTATTGTCGTCATTAATCACAACCATATTTGAAACAGAATTAACCACTTCTTGTTGTTTTTCCACTTGTTTTCGGAGAAGTCTGTGCTCTTTGAGCTGTTCTTTAACTGCCGCTAAGTTGGAACCGATGTTAGAAAAGTCACAAATCTTGACTTCAGCCGATGTCAACCATTCCCTCAGAGAATCCAATTGTTTTTGTTGTAAACTCATGAGCGCGTCGTTCAGCTGTTGCTGTCTATCCATAGCTTTGAACCTTAACTGATCCCATCGCGCACTTAACAGTTCCATCTGTAGAGAAATCTCATCCCTTTCATCAGAATCACAAACATTGGAACGGATCAGATGCTGCCCATCAGTGAACATGTCTTCAATCTTCTGCTGGTAATGACTCAATTCAATCATAAATAGCTCGTTGTCGTGGAACAGCTGTTTCACTGATTCGACGTCTTTGTTAGGAATTGGTTCACAGTGGTTGAGCTGCTCTTCAGCGCCTAACATCCAGGTTAGTATGTCTTCTAAGTTAGACTGGTATTCAGTTATCTTCTTTTGATCCAAATCTGAAGACTAAAAACAAGAATTACTTTTTTGTTTCATAAAATAAGATTAAATTCTTTGGTACCGAAGCCTCTAATCTATCAGATGTGTTGACAGCGGATAAGTCGACGCCCTCTTTCTGAAGGGCTTCAAAAAAGCACATCACATACATCATCACTGACTTCTTGTCGGGACGGGAAGTGTTTATGTCTAAAGTAAATACTCATTTAGTCCTGATTTAAATGCAATTGATTTGAGTCCTACCCTCGGCGTCCAAAAGCTTTTCGATCTTTAAGTGCTTGAAGGCTAAGTCAAATGCGTGGGTCAGTCGACTGTTGGCATCTTTTTTAAGAATTGCTTTATAATCGAAAAGGTTTGGCCTTTTTTTTATAAAGAAGTCAAGCGTTAAATAAAACAAAAATTAAGATAACTTTTTGACAAAAACCTGAATCGATGCAAAAGAGCATTAAAAGCGAGTCCATCGCTCCAACTGGTAGTGAAGTTGGTTATGTCTATCCCTTCATAACTATTTGGATATTAAAACATAAATTAAGATAAAAAGTTCAACAAAAACAAAGTTAAGTTCAAAGACATAAATCAATTATAAAAAGCATTTCACACGAGAACTAACCCCTTTGTGTTTGTCCGACACCAGGACAGTAGTGTTTTCTCCAGGTTTTGTTGTTGCATGTCTTGTGCCACTACTCGAAGCAATCCGTGTACCTGAAGATAGAGTGCAATAATGTTATAAATTGTTGAGAATATGGAAAAAATGGTAAATAATATGGCAATACATTACCTGCCAGTGCAATATTACGCTCCAAACCAATCCGAGTGTAAGTTTAGGGTTTCCGTCGACGATATCGTTAGTACTTATATTAACTAATTTAACCTTTTGTTGAAAATTGAGAGAAAAAAATAATAAGTTATTTGAAAAGTTGTCGCAAAAGTGGTTCTAATCAGTGATCGGAGTCATAACAACTTTGACTGACATAACACTATCACAAATATTTGTAACCTTCCCTTCAGTTCAGAAGAAAATTAGAAAAATTTATTATTATTTGGATTTCAAGTAATTTTCGTTATCACCACTAAAGTAGAGATAATGAAAATCATATCACTATTACTTCGAGTATCGGTCTATCGGTTAATTGAGGGCTTACTTCAGGAGATAATCAGATTAAGTAAATACAGTCAAAGAGTCGTCTCGAGAGGAAAGAGTCGAGACTTACATTGTTTAGTTCGAGTACTTCCAGAGCTCGGCCAACATTATTGAGATGATGTACTTTGAGGCGTCCCTTTTCTCGTTTCTGTTTGAGATATACAGTAGTTTTGATTTGAAGAATGAGTCAAAACATTAAACATAAGGAAATTTATGCTCAAAACCACTTAAAAGAAATGAACAGCAAATCGGAAATCCATTTTTTTCGCTGAGACCTCACATTCTTATTAATGCCTAACATTTATTACTACCAAATGTCTAACAAATGTCTAAATATAAGTCTAAATGACTATAAATTCAATACTAAATCTAAATCTAAGACAAAATGAGATCAAAATATATAATAAATTTGTTTTACAAACGATTCTCAAACAAAACCCAAAATAACAGTAATTTTCGGATAAAATATAATAATTCAACTGAAATGACGTCAAATCGGATATTAAACAAAGAAATTCAAATTAATCACAAAAATTAGTCCAAAAATAATACAAACGATTTCACAGTTGCAGAGTATCTCCAATAAGGAAATAAGTTTTGTTCCGTCCCTCAGATCCACGAATAAGTCTTGTATTAAAGGCTGTGATCTCTGTTTGAAGATATAAAACCATAACTTTTACTACATTTTTATTTGAAATCCAATATTAGATGAAAAAAGTTTTATTTTTCGCTCTTTTATGTAAACCTTTGAAACAAATAAAGTAATAAACGAATTGAACGGAAAGTCTGTTTTGTTTGACTTGAAATCATTGGCAATAATCCAAACGATGCCATACTTTGAGTAATACTTTGAGCATCGGTTTAAGGCTTTAAACTTTTTGCGAACATTTTTTGTAAAAAATAATAATATCTTGAAATTCAAAGAACTTAAGGCAGAAGTGCTTTGGTTTGACTTATTTTCTCTTATTTTATGTTTTATTTGTTTGGGAACAGATCGGAATCGATGCATACCTTTGCCAATTGGCTGTTAATCCATTTGGTGAATGTCTTCTTCTGAACGTCTTCCCTCTCGTCTGACAGATGACACAAACAAATTGAAAGACAAATATTAAATAAAATCAAATGTATTTTGAAGAGTTATCACAAATTTTATTTAAAACTGCGATAAAAGCCATTAAAACACATTAAAACAGATTTGCGGTAAAGTCTAACGAAATACTATTTTTTCTCAAATAAATAGACAAATATTTTATGATTTTTGCCTCAAATATAAACACAAAACTAATTTCAAACATAAAACAAACCATAAATACGTGAATCCATTTGCGATAATATCAATAAAATTATTATAAATATATATTTATATCAAAATATTAGTTTAAAAATAAATATATTTAAAACATTTTATTTTAAATATAAAATTACTTAAAAAACATTTCAAATGACAAATGGTTTGCTTTTTCGCAATCAATGTTTTGAAGTGAAAAAGTTATGTAATGTTAGAGTCAGTCAATAGTCAGTCAACAAAGACTGCAAACCATTGAAGAAAAATGAATCTGAAGTCTAACACAACTGGTATTGAATGCAACCACTATTTGGTACATCTCTTAAGCAGTTATTGTTGAACTTCAGACCATTAATATAGAGTTTGAAACATTCAAGTCAACAGCAATGGTGAGCTCATACTCCTGTTGGGACAGGTATGCAACAGACTAGTCTCTAGTCCGCACCCCTCACACCATCGCGTTTCTATTTTTCAGTGGATTTTTCGCCTCTAATTAATATTCTCTACTTTTTTACTCGTTTTCTGTCAATAAAACTAAAAAATGTTTCTTAAGTGAAGAGATTTTTCTTTGACTACAAAAAGAGTTCATTGAATTCTTGAAGAAAAATATTTCTTCTCTAATGAGATGGGCTTTCAATACAAGTAAACACTTTTTCACTGAACCGATACTTTTCTGTTGACAAACATTTGGTATTTCTCTTCCTCTTGAGATTCAAAGCCATGAGTTGTTATTTTAATCAATTTATTTATAATTAAGTTAAACTCAAATAATTTATTCTTGTTTTTTGATTATTTTTATAAGTCATCCGTCAGTTAAATCAATTTCAATTAATAGTGGTTTACATCAATGAAAATAAACTACTTTTAACTACTTTTGCTATTTTCTGATAACAATATTCTCTCAAAAAATAAATTCACGAAAATGTTATTCAAAGCCAAAAAAATTGTGAGACATTTGATAACAAATAAGTCTTTAAGTAAATGAAATATTATTTCATAGTATTTGATAACTGATACCAGATTTACGCTAAATGTATACCAAATTAATAATGACTGCAAACGGATTGATTGCAATTATCAGTTGATATCAAATGATGTCAGCTTTAAAATTCAGTTATAATCAAATACCTCTTAATTTATTCATTATGCGAATTGTCTCGAAAATGGTCTCAAATTTCGACATAAGTGACAATCAGTGACAGTCAGTGATCTTCTTTTTGATCAATATTTACTTGAATTGTAATAATTCTCGAAACTAATCGAAAATAATAAATTGAATGTAATTGCATTAATTGCATAACACTATAACACAATTACATAATTATTAAAATTAAATAATTAATAATTGCAATGATTTGCAGAATTTCTGTCGATTTCCGTTTAGTAATAATAACTTTCATATTTAAGATGAATTTTGGCACAAAATTAAAACTTTTAGGTTATAATAATAGGGTATAAAAAGAGCACAAAAAGGGCACAAATATTGTAAAAATAAAATAATAATAAAAACTTCAAAATTATAAAAGTTTTGCAAATAAGAGAAACGAGAGTTTATTCAATAAACTCATTGAAAAAAGTTTGAAATAATCAGAAAAATGGTTCAGAAAATGAGCTGAAGTCTAAAATCGTGACAAAACGCCAAAACTGAACAAAAAATTCTGAACACTCTTTCGATTGTGAGTTAACATAAAAAGCGACTCTTTCTCTGTTGTGTTAACTATTTGTTAGCGAATTAAGTCTTTATGAGGAAATTGTACTTCAATTGCATCTCTATTGAAGGGATTCCTTTATAACTCTGTAGTTAAGGTCATATAAATTGATTCAAAATTAGCTAAAGATATGAAACTATAAAAAAAAGAAAAAGTATTCGCAATAAATGTCAATAAGAAACAGTTTGTCGGCGGGGGTTCACCACAACTATATCGGCAATGAATATGAAGTATCTCCGAAATTAACATAAAAGAAATGAGTAATACTGAAAGAGGAAAGTTTAAATGTGGCCCAAGAGATATAAATTCTCTCTTTTAAAACTAATTTAATAAAATTTGTGATAAATAATAAATGTTTTTTAGAGTTTGAAAGAAAAATAATATTAAATGAAGCGATCGTTTGATTCTATTTGAAAGAAGTAATGAAAAAATTCCGATAAAATAAAACAGAAAATCGTTTTCAAAACTGGGATATAATCAGTTACTGAATCACATGATTCTGTATTGAAATGCAATTTTGTTTGCAATCAATAAATATTTACTTCAAGGAATCAGAGAAGTGTTAGCACTGTTACGAATCATACAAATTGAATGATTAGTGCATTGACTGTATTTCCAGAGGATATTTTCAGTTATCATTTTGTATTCAATTCTAACTCTGAATTAATAACTCTTAAAAAATCGATAATAACTGATCCTGTGTTTGGGTTTGACCTTAAATTCCAGAAAATCTCAACAGACTAAGAGTCAATTTTATAATTCGATGGGAAGACTAACTATATGTCAATCGATATGGCTTTTGGCAAATAAACTCAATTCACGACTAAACAGTAATTCGATATAAAATCAATATTTATTCGTTTCAGTGATTTCTCTCTTATCAGAGATTTTATTTCAATTAAACTAATTTGTGATATAATTATACAAAAAAAAGTCATCTATTAATTGATTTTAAATTCAAATGAGTAAATAAATAAATGCAAAGACGAGTTTTATTGGACACAAAACTTGAATTGAATCCAATTGTGGTCTCAACTGCTTATCACAACTCTTAAAGAATAATAATCATTAAAACTAAAGAAGTATTCATTAAACAAATGACTCTTAAAATAAATTTCATCAAAAATTCCAAACAATCGTAAAAATAATGATTTTATTGCGAAAACAGAATAAATGAATAAATAAATAAATAATTGGATTCACTAACCAAATGTCAAAAGTTAATATTCAAGATTAACGATCGCATTCTTAACTCTTTTAAACCGAGAATTTTAAACACAATTCAAACAAATAATTAAAACCTTAAATATGGGGTAAAGGGTTGATGTCATCTCATTGAGCTCTTTTCGATCTTGAATTTCATATTAAGTTAAGCTCTCATAAAAAGTTACTTAATTTTTGATATTTTCCGCAAACTTTGATTAATAACATATTTGTGACAAAAATCTAATTCTTTGTTGTATTCAATGTTTAGATAAAAATAAATAATCAAATCATACATAACTCACTCGTCAGCGAAGAACAGTCTTAAAGAAACAAATAATTGGCAAAAGGATTGACATAACAAAGAAGTAAACCACTGTTGAGAAAAGTTGGAACAGAACCACAAAATCGTTTAATATTTAACTAATATTTATTTTTAGACAAATAATTGGGTTTTAATTATTGTTCTTCTTATTCAACGTTCAAAAGACTGATTGAAAATTTGATCTCAGGTTCTGTGAAACAGATGAGAATCGCCACCCGTTCTGCTTTAAAACAAATCAGACGCGATATGTGTCACGAAAGGCACAACTTATAGAAGAACTTTATTTAATTAGTTTGAGATAAAGCCATACAAAAGGCATACAAAAGAAAATCACAACTCAAAGGCGATACAAAACTGATATAACATTCAATTAAACACTATATTAATCAGAGATCGGATCAAATAAAATGTGATCAGACAGTGACAGGTAGTGTTTCAATGGCTGTGGTAATGATCTTATGTCACATAAGTTATGTTAGCCTTGGATTCGACATCAAAATCAATTTATACTCAGATTCGACTCAAATCGATAGATATTTCAATAGAAATGCAAACAAATTAATGACAAATAAAGGCATAAATTGAATCTCTCTTACAATAGGGGTCTTCAGATATTCCATAGTAAGCACTGACTGAGTCTTTGAAGTACAGCTTAGGAGTAGGTGTGGGCATATCTCTTGGCTCTTTAGACGCTTCAATTGAAATTGGAATACTATAGTGGGATTTTTTCAGAGGTTTGTCTCCACTTGAATACCGGTTAGTCGTCGGGAAAGTATGACAACTGTTATTGTTTTTTCGTTTAAAAGAGTTCGTTGGCTTTCGGAACTGAAAACACTTCTGTGGCTGAAGACACGCAACTGTCTGACTCTTTTGACCACTACTACCAGTACTGCCACTGCTTGCCATCAAATTGCGGTCAAGACTACTGTACAGAGGACTCAATGGACTTAATGGACTTTTACTCATTTCAAGGATAAACTATTAATTAGTGATTTCGAGCACTCGTTTAAGCGATGAATATATTGAACACAACAAACATTTATTAGTCGTAAGGTTTGAGTGTTTTGAGAGTTTTGTTCACTTAATCTAATAGTTAACCAAAAAAAAGTCAAACAGAGAAAACATTGTGAAAACATTGAAGCGCTTTAACTCAGGGAATGTAATTGAAAGGAAGCACAGGATTTGAAAATAATCTACTCTTTGATTAATGTTTGTTCACATTTGCATCGATTCTTAAGAAAATGTTCTCAGTTTGAACTTAAGGCCAATAATGACAGAAACCAAACAGAAAGTCATTAAATATTACTTCTGTTTGGAGACAGTCGTGAAACTAACTGTACTCTAAAACTAATGGCATATCCCAACTCAAGAATACTGTGTGAAGTCAGAGGAGAGGCAAAGGATGTGGTGAACAACTGATGAATCTTTGAGTGACTCGAACAGAGGCTGCGATAAAAACAGGCGACTTCTCAATCCCTGATCTCAACTACAACTGCTTTTTGCCTTAATTTCTATTTTGAGCCAAAAAACTCTTATAATCCTCTGTTCTGTTAATACTTTCCGATCATTTTGTTATTGTTTTCCCTCTCTTTTGTTTCAATGCTATTAAAGCAAACATAGGCTCCGATTCCACAATAAATTACACTAATATTGGATATTATATTAGAAATTACATCCATTTATATAATGTGAGATAATATGAGACTTTCTTAAGAAATTCTTAGAGACTTTCCTAAAGCAGATCTCCTTCAAAAAAAAAAGAGAACTGAATCTGAGTCTGAGTCAAACCTATGACTCAAGAGTTGTGTCTGCAATCAAATGCATTATTCATCCAATAATTTTCAGCCCATTGTCTCACGCATTGAATATCCTGTGCTTTGAATTCTGGATATATTTTATATTTTACTCGTTTTTTAACATTATTTATAATATTATCAAATTTTTCAAATATTTTATGTAAAACATAATCTGAGGCCTTCTTAGAGGATATTTGCATAAAAATGTTAAGAAATGCAAATTAGGCTTAACTTTAACATTGAGTTACACAACAAATACCGACACAATTGGCACTGGTATTAGTCATCCACTATTTAATAGCATTAGTTTTGTCCCATTTTATGAAAAGACTGAATGTCTGGCAAAACATTTGCCACAAAATAGACTTTTAAATAATGCGAAAACAATTATCTAAAAATAAGTTTATCTATAAGTTCTTACCTCTGAATTCCTTAATCTTGCACTGGATTTGATCGGTTTCGGTGTCCAATTCAGAGACGATAGACATTTGTTGATCACATTTAGAGTCCATTTCATTGGAATCGACTTTCATTTTTTAAAAGAAGTATTGCATAACATTTGAGTCAAACTATTATTTTGTGAAATGCAATGAAAAGTGTGGTTATTGTGAGTTATAGTGAGTCTACTCAATGTTCATAAGAGTGAAGCCAACCGTAAAGCAAATGCGAAACTCATTATTATTGTTTTGTTTTGTTTAGCGCACAGACCATCAAAATCTATATATTTTTATTTAGCGATCAGTCCATTGAAGTCTGCATTCGCTTAATTAGATGTTATTTAAGCCAATTGTGCGTCGATTGACTCAATAGAGTAACCGATTGGATAAACCATTGCCTCATCCATTGCCTTAACTATCGCCACAATCATAGTTTATATGACTATTTAGAGCACAAATAGCCTCACATTATAACACATTATAGTCAATAAAAAGCATAAATCGCTCACAACTTCTCATTAGAAGATCAGAACATCTGCACAGAAAGTCATAGACACCGGCAAATAGGGTGAGTGCGGTATACAAACTGAGAGCACACTATGTCAGCAATAATATCATTATCGCAAACAGGGACTGCTTTTCAACTTATGTCAGACTTGAGAGTTGAGGGCAGCCCAGAGTCCATGGGATGCGTCAATTGAAAGCAAAATTTTTATCTCATTCGGGGGTTTCGCACATCACTCCAACTCCTACTGAATGGTAATCATTTTTACTGAACTCCGCTTTGAATTCAATAAATATCTTTTAAGTTTTGTCGACTTCTGGCTCTCAGAGACTCCCAGCACTAACTTTCAGCTCTTTCTAACGAGAATTCACGAAATATTATACATTTATTACTAAATATAGAAATACTTTCTGTTGACTGACTTCAGGTCTGAATTCAATATTTTGTGATTCAAATAAATTTATGTATTTTTTCCTCAACTGTTGTGTAAATCTATTACTAAATTCTGAGCATTGATTTGAAGCTCAGATTTTTCCTATAAATTCAATTTGTATTATATTTTGATACAACAAAAAAAGCGCCGACAGAATAGTATACATAATATCAAACCCACGACAACTGAATTAATTAGTTGGTAACTTTTGGTAACTTTACTCTCAAATGGTTTGAAAACCAAACTTTTTGTCAATTCATTCAATGATAATCTCAAGCAATAGGATTACCATTTTCTAAGCCATAACTCTTAGGATTAGAACTAATAATTCGAAAAATGATTGCAATAAAGAGATTAACAAAAATTATTGAAAATATATTACAAATGTCTGCAGAACAGCATTTTTGAGTCGAGTCCAGAATCTATTGGAAACTATCGGATATTCCTGAGAGTTGTTAACAAAACTATTTTTAGTTAAACACAAAACAACTCAAAACTAAAACACAATCAAAGATAAGAAACTATTCTATGGATTACTGTTCGCCAAACGTTTTGCATAAAATAAACAGAAATGAGTGCCGACTCCGACTCAAGAATACAAATCGGAAAAAATGAAATATTGTTTGCATTTAATTCACAAATAATCAATCAATTGATAACATAAGAGCTAAAAGTGAGCCCAAATTCAAAAACAATATTATATCACAATAAAAGTCATTTTGAAGACAATTCTTTTGTAGTTTTAGTTAACTTCGAGTCTATTATAACTAATAATAATAATAATTAAAACTTATTATAAAAAAGGGGCGAAAAAACAATTATTTAATTAATTATAAGTAAAGAATAGAATTTTAAATAAATTGTTTGGAAAACTAAAAAATAATTTAAATAAGAATAAGAATATCAATAAATATAATTACAGAATACATATCTCTCTCTCTCATATATTTACTCTATTTTAATATATAATGTGTTTTATTATAATATAATTTATATCATTTAATATAGATTTTATAGATTTATATAATTATGTGTTTTCTCTTCAAAATATTAACTAATTTGTTGTTAAATACCAACACTTTTCGTAAACATTTGTTTTTGTTTCAAAAAATTTATAAATGATTTAAAACGTGTTTTAAATATAGATTTAAATGATTTTTTACTTTACTTTTAGGCACTTCTGGAATGTTATTAAATATTTCGAATAATTTCGACAAATCATATGTTAGGAATAGATTCGAGGAAATCGATTTCCACTATTTTGTCGACGAAAGCCAGCGCCGCATCCATTGATGTTATCGATGGCGACGACTCTTTTGATGATTCGCTTCCGTTTGGCGTTTGACTCATCTCTAAACTCGATTTCAGTAATGTATGGAAAAATGGATGCAATTCTAGTAAACTCTTAATCGATGTCTTTGTGATCAGAGGACAGCGGGCTCTGTGGGGCAGCGCTTCCGGGCTATTGTCCTTTGAAAACAAGCGATAAATTCGTTAATAACTGAATAAAAGGTATAAAATAAGTGAAAAATACTTTTGAATTCATGAGATTATTGATGCGAACGACATGGGGTTCAAAAGGAGGATATGTGTGGTTTGAATTCGGGTGAAGAGCGCTTTTGTTGATACCATTGGACAGACCATTATTTGCGTCTTTGTTGCCGCCGACAAAAGCCCAGCGATACATCTGAAACTGTGGCAGAGAGTCTGCCGGCATTGCCATTGCAATGTCCAATAGCTTACAGGCGGCTAAATATAGTTGAAGCCACTGAGGGTTGTTATGTGCGGCCAAACCATTCACTTGATTCGTGACCCAACTCGAGTCCAAATTAGACAGACGTTGGATATGAGAACTAAATAAAGATTAATATCATTAGAATAGATCTTCAAATGTAAACTAATATTAGCCATTAGTGACTAATGATTAGTTAGTCCGTACCCATTGGCCTTCCTATTGATAGTAAAGAACCAGAATTTGAATGTTAGAAGAGGAGAGAGAAAAGACCCGATTATTAGAGAAGAAATCAAATGTTTTGATAATTAATCAATTGATTAGTAAAAAGGAAAGGAATATAAGGGAACCATTAGTTTTAACGGAGACTGACCTGAACTCTGGTGTGTCTGTCATTAACTCCATTTCGATATTAAGAAAGACTTGAAACTGAAGTAAACAATAAAATTAAATTCAGTTTTAATGAAAACAAATCAATATTTTTATGACAAACCATTTCTGTGTAAATGAATGGCCACAAACTGGTCAAGTGATGGGCAGACATACGAAGAATGATAACTCGAAAGCAGAGCAATACCTGTGCCTGAACTAAAGGCGATTGACTCAATCTGTGCGATTCAATTAGTTTTTCCTGTATTTCTGACATATACTTCTGGTACTGATCCTTCTCACTGCAGAACAGAATAAAAGCCAACCGTTTGACCAAATGAGCCCTTTGTTCGATCTCTTGGTCTTTACTACTAAACAGTTTGAGGGCACCACCGCTTTGTCTGACTGACATTCCGGCCAAGAATTCTCTGAAAGTGTTCTTGTCGTGAGTCATCAAATGGTCGACAATTATCTTCCAGTGAGTGAAACACTCGGAATCCATTTGAAAGAAAGTCGGGTCTAATAGCAGTTCGAAGGCATCCTTTTTCCAGGCTTTGCGAGTGTACTGATAGCCAGATATGTTCGACAATAAGTGAGAGCACGCCTTAAAACTCGGAGCGTTATGTTTGGTTCGATTCTTCAGATACGGAACGATATAATACATTATATTAGAGACCAATGGAACCACTTTTTCCTTCTCTTCGCTCACGTAAACCACATCGAGAACGGGGGCCACAAACTGGGGGTAAAAAAACTGTTAATAAAATTATGGAATAATTGAATAAAAGTTTGACTGACTTCTGCCAACGCACACAACGCCTGAACACTGAATTTCGAGAGGAAAGTGTTGTCGGCTTCAGAAATGTTAGAGAAGTCTAAGTTTCCATTAATTGAATCGATTGCGTGATAGGAGTTCTCGAATTCAGTATTCTCGTCCTCGTTGTGGTCCGATTGAGGGCCGGGAATCACTTCTAGATTACGTCGAAGCCATTTAGTTTGTCCCAATCGAGCGCCGGCTACTGTAGTGCAGGCGTCCACCAGTTTCTGTGCGACGTCTTGTAAATCTTTTTGGTCTTTTCTATCTTCGATAAGAGGCGCCGCCTGAACAAACTCGTGAAGGATTGCCAATAAGTGGAACTGTACTAATGGCTGAGCCATTGATGATATCTGAAGACCATCTTTGAGGAGCGATAACACGGATTTCCAACATTCGAGAAGTTGAGAACCGGGAAAGGCTTTGATGTACGCGAGAAAGAACTGCAACATACACACCTCTATGGGTGGCCTCTTCTGATGTTTACTACTGTTTGCATTCGGAGGAGCTTTGATTGCCTGACGAATAGTTTGAAGCACAGACTCCATCGGCAACACTCTAATGGCTGCAACCAATTCCACTAATAATAACTGATCGGTAGAAACAGTTTGTGCCCATTGTTTGCGACTTTTGACAGCCTTATCGTCTCTGACGTCATACCAGACAATTGCCACAGAAGTCATGAAATGTGAGCCATGAATGAGAGAAAGCGGTGACAAAAAGCTGAGGATATTTTGTTTGACTTCTTTACTGCTGCCCATAATCTGCCAGCCGTTGTCCGACGATTCACTCTCTGATTCTTTGATTTGCTTCCAAACCGCCAAAAGAGCCGACAAAACGCGCGGCAAATGAGTTAAAACAGTTTTTCGAGTCGACACCAGTGGGTCATTGGCTGAACCATCCTTTCCCGTCGATATACTGTCCTGATTTGAATCGTTGACTGTGAAGACGTGCAGGAAATTCGTTATCAATTGAAAGGGATTGTTATTTGTGGGCAGAATATTCGATGAAGAGCTAATTGGTTGGGTTTGCGGGGATAGGATAGGACTGGAGGGAGCGTTGGATGTGTCGAGAAGACAGTAGTGACAAAGTGTGGCCAAACTTTTCAAAATGACTATTAAATAGTTGGGAGACATCTCTATTGTGTCGTCTTTCATAGATTTGGTCGATATTTTAGAGGCAGTGCTCTCAAGATTCTGACACAATTGAGTTAAAACACAGACAACAAGTCGAGAGAGGGACCGACCAGCGAAAGGCAGAGTTGATTCAACTAAGTCTAACCAATTAGAATGCAAATGTACTTTATGTGACTGTTGTAGCGCTGTCTGAATGGCCGATAGGAACATAGACTGCGCCGGTATTAACATATTTGGGTAGTATTTTAGAGAAGATATTTGTGGCTGAAATCGAATTCTGGCGGCTCTCGAGTCACTGCCTTTTCTGTTATGTGTCGGCTGTTCTTTTTCTGTGGCATTTGGGGCCACTTTGTTCTCCAAAATCATTAGTTCTTCCAATAGTTTTAATAAAGATTTTTGGAGGTCTTCCTGAAAAGCGGTCGAATCCGTGTTCTGACACTCATTGAACTGAATGAGCGCATCAGCGAAAGCTGTGTCGCAATTATTTGTCGGCTCTTTCTTCTGTTGGAAATTATAAACGCTCGACACTAAGCACTGGAGGATAGACTTCTGAACCTTACATCTCATAAGCATATCGTGAAGATAGTTAGAGAACGTCTGCTTTCCTTTTGTGGCGACCGTTAACTGATTGAAGATCAGTCGCAACACTTCAGAGGAAACAATTCTCACCTTCTGATTACCGGCCACTTCATCCTCATTAAGCCGAGTCTGGGGTAGACTCGGGTAATAACTGCGCAGATATTGCATACACGTCGAGACTATCACTTCCAGAAAGGAACTGCTTCTGAATGAAGTGATCGAATCTGAGCTCAAATCGCTGTAAAAGCCTTTTCCGAAGATAGCGTTTCGATGTCGGGCACAGATTGACTGCAGTTCTTGTGATCGCAAACCCAACCGATTGCTTATACTTGTGGTCGCCATAGAGAACAGCACTCTTTGCGGTTCCGTTTGAATTATATTCCAGAGTGTAGTCAACGCATAGAGCGTTCGTTTAGAATCATAGACCTGTTGGTACAGAAGCATATGTGAGTGCAATTGACCCAAAGTCACGGGACGACTGTTTGTGTTTATGCTAATTGTCTCCGAATTAGTGATAGGGGTATGACTTTCGTCTGATTCGGAACTGTCATCCAATTCGTAAACTACTTTATCGATAAGCTCTTCGAGAATACTAGAAATGACTTCTGAATCTGATAGGAGTGAGTCATCGATAGCTTTCTTCGTAGGTATTGGTGTCGAACAAGTAGTTGTCGCTCGTGAAGGGAACGGCGTAGAGAAAGGTGTCGGAGATTTAACCAAATTATCAGATTTTATAGATTTTGTGTCCAATCGTTTGATGTTCGACAGGTTTGGCAGAGATCTGGCGAACGGTATGGAACTCGAGTCAAATATATCGAATGCATCGCTGTTTAGTGAAGACATGGATCCAAACGGATTCAAAACCATATTAATCGACAGATTTATGTTATTTTCATGACTCGGAGGGACTTCATATTGTGGTAAAGATATCTTTGAAGTAATCCATTTATTAACAGAATTTGAATTCGAAGAAGAATTAGACGTTTGGGTTAATGTCAGCACTTTATTAGAGGGCACCGGAGAGGGGGCGAAACGCATTTTGCCGTCAGGATTGACGTGATATATGACATTCCCTCCCGTACTGCTAATGGCGTATATTTTTGACTCTGAATTAGCGATCGACGCGTTGTCCAATTCATCGCCACTTTTAGTGTCGGTAACGCCTCCTATTCCGGGCTGATGTATGTTTGCGTGTTGTACTGACAGACGGCATGTGTCCGGATGTAAGACAATGAACAATAATGGTTCAAGAATTCGAGCGATGTCTCCGTTTTTCAATGAATGGTTGAGCCAATCAATAGCTTGTGAATTATGTGCGTCCACTTTATGGGACAGACTGTCTAACATGAAAAACAAAGGTCTGTCAAACTCTCTGATCATCGCTGATGGCATTGATTTGATTTTCATATCTCGAGTGATATTATAGAGAATAGCGAATCGTTTTCTCGCCTCATAAGCGACCGAATCCTCCGGACTTATCATTGAAGTGCAGATAACAGACTCACAAACAGATGAGTCAACGGCGAGGTTATGGAGTTGTTGGAGAAGAGTTGCCGTTTCCAGATGAAGGTGTGCTTTACTTTCGCATAAGTTTGCCCACAATTTGTTTGTTGCCTGAGTGAACCACGACGTCTGATGGAAGACAAACGCCAACTCATTGGCGGTAATCAATGGATCAAAATAAAGACTTTTGTTTGACGTCTCGTCAGATGTGCTGAAGTCAACAACAGGTGAACCGCTTGAAGTGATTATCAGTTGAGGGACCGGCAAATCGAAGAGCATTGCTTTGGTTATTGTGATTAAGTCTAAAGTGGTTGATATCGAAGAATAGCAAACTTGTAGGGAGTCTTTCGGCCAAATCGACAAAACTAATAGATTCTGAATCCATTTCTGCAATTCATCGCAATTTGAAAACAATAATTTGTCTGTTTTCTTGTCTGAAAGCGAAGGAATGGCTGCCATTTGGACCAACAATTGGCATAAATTGGTGAAAACGTTAACCATTTCGGCGTTAATTTCAATTGAATTGATTTGTGAATCAAAAGAGACTTCTCTGTCACTACTTATTGAGGAAACCCTTAGAGATGCGAAACATTGACTTAAATCCGATTTGTTTTTAACCAAACGGTTCTCAACGAATAAATTAAAGAATTCTTGAAGAGTACTGACGAGACATTTTTGGAACAGTTCTTCATTGAGGGTTTGCTCGAGCGGTCGATAGTCGGAGTCATCAAATTCTTCTCTAATAATAGTCTCCAACTTTTGTATTGTCTTTTCACTGGTTTTAGTCTCTTTGTTGTCGTTTTTGAGTCTGTTCTGCAATGTCTGAGCGATTGCGGGCTTTATTTTGTTGATAATGTTTGAACACAACTTAATTGCTGTCTCGAAGTCATCGCTTTGTAGAACAGAATAATAACCGATAAGAGAGTTGAGGACATGAAGAAGGAATTGGGATAAATAATTCAGATTTGAAGACTCGGAGGTCTCGATGGAGACATTTTCTAAAACAAAGTTAACGATTGCACACATTTCCAGAATAGTTATGGTCTCGAATCCAACCCGTCTTACAGGAGAGTCGTTAACTGATTCGATGTGTTTATAGTGAGCGCACGAGTGGGAGAACAGTTGGGAAATGTGTTGCCATAAATAATTGATTCCTATGTTTGTGAACAACAAATTAGTTGTTCGGAGAAGATCTGCTTTATTTGACTTATTATTAGTGCGAACTTCACTGAATTCATGATATAATGCTCTGAAGAAGAAGATTAAAGAAACAAAATACCAATAAATGGATAATTCACTGAATTATTGTTTTATTGCTTTTGAAGTAATTCTTATGAATAAAACAAAAAGCAATTAAATAAATGTCTTAAGACTTACCGCAGTATTTCAATGCAGAGATTGTCGATAACTGGTTGACCGATATCTTTGTGGTCAATAATACATATTAAGAGACGATACGGCCATAACTCTCCCAAAGAGGACCACGAATTCGGGATCGGAATTACGGTCGAAGGGTTCTAACAAATAATACAAATACAATAAATAAACAAAATATTCAATTATTGACAACTCTTTGGTTGAATGCCTTTCAATGTATAGAAAATTAAAACATTTTTACAGAAAAAAGGTTTAAAAGGTTTTAAAACTAATTATTTGTATAACATTTAAAGTTAAAAGAGAGCACAGCCTGTCGTCTGGCACTGAATAACTCTAATCAGGTTTTTATTGTAAATAACGAAACGAAACGAAAATTGTTATTAAAATCAATGAAAAGATAATTGACTCACAATTAGACATATTTTGAAGGCCTCTAATACCAGGTCTTTGGCGAACGTTTCGAAATAACTCTTATCGGATCCGACACTTTTGGCTAACCTCAACGCAGCATTCCTTGACTTCGTATTGGAACTGTCCTCAGCGGTCAGCCATGAACTGAATCGCCTATTGAGGGATACGTCTCTCCTTAAGAGGACAGTTATGGCTGCCGTCACGATATTAATCATATCTACTTTTAGTATCTGTTTGTTATGCATTGGAAAACAACAGAGCAAAAGGTCGAGAATCGCTCTCTGGACCAACACATTGCTATCCAGTAGTGCCGCACAAATACCATTGATTAGTGTCTGAAGACATGTTCCGGTTATATACAATTGGTCTTCAAGACTACGTTTTTTGTTGAAATGGGCGGTAATAAAGGTTATGGCCTGTAGTCTAACAGACGGGTTATTGAGGATACACCTCCACAGAGACCCGTAAAAGAATTCTTGGGAAACAGCGGTACAAACTTCACTCAATAATTTGTCTGTTCTCTCGTGGTATTCATTAGATCCTTCTTCGAGTCCGGGCAGAACTGCAATAAGAAAGCCATCGAGAGCTGGCTTTAGTCGCGGCCCCAGAGGTATGAAATGAGTTTCATATATCTCGAGGAGGGATGGCTTCACATTAATGGCCGCATGACTTAAGAGTGGAAACAAACCATTAGAATAAATACTCAATTCTTGAATGAGTCGATCGGTTCCAATGCATTTGAATATGAGATCATAAGTTTCGAGGGCTTTCAAGTGGACGCCTGAAGGCAGAGCCGGATGCATACATTGCGCTAAACGCTGTCCAACAGTAAAACGCCGCGGAATCACACTATACTTGTTATTATTGGACAATACCTGAGGGATAGATTCAATGAGGATTTGGTAATATAAGAGATAACTGAAGACATACCTTATTGAGTTTTCCGAGAGCATTGACCAGATCTGCCCACTCGGAAGTGTACTCAAAACCCTTTAACGCTCTGTCGATCTGTTGGACATAATTGCGATACTTTGCGTCTGACATCAGCTCATATTCATCGAGACTTGTGGTGGTAGGGCTTCGGGAGATCTTCATATTTGTTGGCAAACGATTCACAAATAAATCAATCAATTAATGAATAATTGAATTAATTATATTATTTTTAGGCAAAACATTCAAAACGTATTGATTTGTAAACGAAATCAATAAATAATTCAATATTTGTTTGGTATTTGACTCTTGGGTTTACATCCGAACAATATTTCCAATTAATTATTATTAAAAAATATTGATTTCAATCAAAAACTAATCAATAAATAAATAAAAACAAATCAAACGGATTGTGATTAACACTAAAAGAGTCAAACATTAATGCAATTAACAATTGATTGAATGAATGCTAGACTTTTGTGTGCATTAAATACACTTCAATTGCATTGCATTGAAACAACTCTACAAAACAGTTCTCTTCATTTCAATCGTCTCTCAAACACTGTTTTTGCAGATTTCGCTCAAATATACGCAACGTTTCACTAAACCTCTCTCTCATACAAACGCTTGCATTCAACCGATTAAGTCTACGCCTCTTCAACACTAAGGATGTAAAGTATAATCACTTCTAATGCTTTTAAATCGTTTCAAATTAATTATTTTAATTAATTGTGTCCACAAAATCACTTTTTCTAAACTCACTATTTTTACAAAAATTTCAATAACTTTATTCTATTTACTAAAATTTTACTCTGGTTTGCGCAAAATGATTCATAAGTGCACTCCTTAACAATTCTTTGACATATCTCTTATCTAATCAATTTTGTTTGATAAGCTTTGAGTCTGTAATACTTATGAAGCGATGCTTCATTATTGTCTTTCAATTCATAATTCTTTTCAATAATATTCGGATTTTTATTCCTTTCGTCGAAAAGACTTAATTCTTTTAATTCCTTACAATTAGATTCAGTCATCGGTTCAATTACAGAATCGATAAAATATCAAACTTTTCAGTCATCAAAATAATTGTTTTTAAAGTTCAAACCAAATAATTAGAAATTATTGTATTCTTCGAAATAACTGTTAGTCTTATTCTTACCCCAAAACTAAACACTTGTTTTCAATACTAAATTCTTGTAATTTTTTATTAAACAAATAAATAAAGAATTTTAATCAACGATTGTTTAATTTAATTAATTGTGTTCACGAATTGGTTTCCTCAACGACGGTATACGTTTACTCTATCAACGGCGGCATCAAACCAATTCTTCAATTAATTGATTATCAAACGGCATTAAGTCTTTATAGGTTTTTCTGATACCGAATCAGAACTGGTTTTTCTGATACCGAATCAGAAACGTGTTTCTCTAATACCGAATTAGATACTAGTCTTTCTAATACTGAATTAGAAACTGTTGTTATAGTGTTTTGTCCTAATTGTTATTGTGTTAAGTGTTGTTGTGCTTCAAATCATTGGATTACAGTTCGACCGACGATCGGATCGAACCAAT
>JAQIXD010000100.1:0-43521 GCA_034699985.1 Minunthozetes semirufus
GGGAGGTACTCGATCTATATGATAATCTGTCATACAAACCTATTGGATCTTTCTAGTGATCCCAGTGAAAAATCTGATCCGAATTTCAAAGCCCTGAGTCTTATGGCTTTAGAATTCTGGGCTGAAAACTCTTTTGATTTATTGTGGTTTTTTAAATAATTATCACTTCAAAATCGATTGGAATTGCCTTTGAAATGCCATTTCTAGCTTGTTTCTTTATGGTTTGAATGATGATGAGTCGCCACGCAATACATCACTAACTCATATATCGGTGCGAAGTAAAAGCACAGGGATGAGCACTTCACACATGCAATCAATAACTTGATTACTAGTGGGTTAAAGCCTGATATCAATATAAAATTAATGTGAGAAGGGTTTATATTAGTGAACCGACTTTTAAACACACTTAACATTAAATCAAATTGATTTTCCTATGAATTTTCAAAAATATCTAATAAAAACAATATGGAATTTCCAAGATTAGCTCAACCTTTTAAAAAAATTGATTATGCTTTCCCTCCATCTGCCCCTCTCTGCGCTTAAGAAAACGGTGTATGAAATATATTAACTAATCGTGCGATCGAACAATCAGTTTGTTTCTGATAATAATATATTCATTCAATACATAAATGGAAGAAAAGTTGTATTTCTGTCTAAATATAGACTTTTTATGAATTAAATTGTTTTGATTTTGAATTTTTATTCGCTTTTTATTAACAATTTTTGAGGACTTCTATCAATTCTTTGCATTCAATACTTCATTGAAAATCTGTTTTAGTCACACAATTAAAAGCACGAATTGTTAGAACAATAGTTAATTAAGCAAAGATTCTTTAAGTCCTTTCTCGATCGATAGCTATTATCTTTTGATTTATTCTTGATGTTCACTATAATTAAATTAACATTGTGTATATTTTATGGTAAATTGAAAAGTTTACTTTTTATGAATGCTTAGTAAATGAAATAATGTTTGACAAGATTATAGGGGTAGAGGTATACTGATTTGATCTACATCATTTAAATAAAAGGTAACAAAATAAACTAAACTAGGATGGTGAACACTGTAAATTATAACTTGACCTTGACCATTTTCATCTAATAAAATCAGGGTAATTGGAATGGAGTGCCTAATGTTCTATTTTTTTATCAAGGTTAATAATCATTGGATGAATACAAATGGATTTGTCGATCAATATTACTTTGATAAATCATTTCCGAAGACTTTTCGCAAAATATTTTTCATATTCTATTGGTTTAGAAAAAAAGGGTAAATATATTCAGTACTTTATATAAAAACCCATTTTTGACATAAAAGACTATAAAACAGTGAATTTTAATGCAATGTTTGTTCCCTTTTTAGTAATCAATTCAAAGATTGGAAGAAATAGAAAACAATTTTTCATTTCTTTTGATCACTTGTTTGACAAACAGTCAGTCATTTGTGAAACTGATTTCTCATCAGTTATTCTGAAAGTGTGTGCCTTTTATCTGAAGAATTTTCTACTTATTCTGTGCCGACATTATTCTGAGCTCAGGATAAAGCAAATAAGAGGACATAAAAAAGAGTAAACTAATGTTTGTCTCATAAAAATTGATGATTGAATTGTAGTTATTTATAAATTATTTTGTTATTAACATTAATTTGATCCGTCATTGCCTGCCATCAGCTCGAGAGTCGAGGCCGGCGTTTGTTATTCCGTTCACTTTGACATTCAGTGTGAGCTAATGCGTGCGCACACATCATAAAGCACAGGATAGCGATCAGGGAATACATTTGCACAGAATATTCAGCACAGAATCTGTGGTAATACTAATAATATTCAACTCTAAAGCTGTCTTTGTTTTTACAGAAACACATTATTCGCCAAAAAATTACATATTTTTCTAATTTATTCTCAAATTTATTAAAGAAATCAAAGAATAAAAGAATCAATAGTTTTATGTTTGAAAAGATAAATGAGATTTTGAAACATACTTTCAATGGATGTCAAACACAGCACAGAATGAAGAATAAGAGGAATGAAAAGGTGAGACACATTTGAATTTTGAATAAGAAATCGGAGTTTAGTTTTATTTTTGTTGTGTTTCGTTACAAAACACTCTTTGAATGACAAACACTTTGAAAAAATAATGAGATTTTGAGTGACATTTCTTAACCTTGTATTTGAATTTTTCCAACAAATTTCAACTAAAATCAGCAGAAAATACACAAAAACCAAAATATTTCTAAAAATACGCCTAAATTCTGTTAAAATTTAAATATAAACCCACGACTTATAAACAGACAACAATTTTCCAAGTTTATCATTGAAGGATGTCTATGAATAATTCAAAATTACTCGGAATATAACCAATGTAAAATTCTTCAGAATTTACATGATCAAATTTATCCAACAGAAAGTAAAAAATATTTGTCTGCAAGATTAAATTGAATAAAATCACTGCTTCATAAAAGTTGTGCCCACGTTTTATCATGTTCACTTTTTTTCTTGGCTTTTGAAAGGCAAATATGAGAATCGTATCTATCAGTGGAACGGAAGGCTGTGCCCTATCCATCATTTTGTCGTTAGACGCCATAAATTACTTTTATATCGAGTGATATCGAGAATAGGTTTGACTCAAACACAACACTTCTCTCAGATATTACCAGAAAAATATCGGATTTTATTTCCGCATCTGATTGAGTGTCTGCTCTCTTGTTTCTAAGGGACAGCCATAAAATCGAATCAATAAAAAGCTAATCCTAATTGATTTGATGGCCAAAATGGATAAGGTCTCAGTTCATAATAATTTGCATAACTAATTGGCAGCGATTTTCAAATCGTTTGACCATTTTCTGCTCATTTTTCTCTTCATATTTTTGACACAATTTTAAAATCAATTCAATCACTGATTCGTCACTAAAATCAGAATCCGTTGTATTTGTCGTTAAATATAAAAACTTTGTCCTCAAATCTCTTATCGCTGTTTAGACACACTTTTCTCGATTACATTCAATGAGTTTATCGAACCTTTTGAGAGATCCGAGCAATTTATTTGACTATTCCTGATAACACTATTTAACTTTTTGAGTTGAACTGTCCAAGGCAATTAATTATCAATTTATATCAATCAATCAACCAAGGTGTTTTTCATAGATGACCTATTTTTTGAAGTAAGAAAAAAGTTAATAACTGACATTTATAATTTTTCTTATTAATATAATAATATAATTGTATCGATGAAAAATTACTAGTTAATTTGTAAATTTAAAAGTTCAAAGAAATTTAATCTACTTGATAGATCAGCTTGGTCACTGTTGTCGATAAATAGCCATTGTTTAGTAAATTCTTCTTCGTGTGATTCTCGGTTAAGTACTGGTAAAATCCAGTGTTGACAGAGTGACAGTGACATGCACAATTATTTGATGATTTAATATCATGATTTACTTTCACAAATTAATAAATAAAATTACAAAATCTTTTCGTCACAAAATTTTCCATAAATTTTTCCAAATATTGTTTATATTCAGTCGTTTTGAGAGTATTTTAGACACTATTTGGAGTCAAAAAACTATTTTATTGAAAGTCTTAATAAAAATGTTATTAAAACCGATTCAATGAATGAAATATTTTTCAAATCCGTTGTCATTGAAAAGCAAATGAATGATAGAAATCGATTTCAATGTAAACACAGAATTTGCGATAAATTATTTGCAAGTTTATATTCATTGAAAGGAATTACTTGTGTATTACCATTGAATCAAATGACACTCTTTTTACGCTTTTCATTGCATTTTATCTCTTTTTTTAGACCAAAAAGTGCTTTGAATTCAGTGATTAAGAGCTTAGAGTAGTATTGAGTGAATTCTATAGCATTTAATTGAATCGATTTTTGTTTATACTTTTATTTAATCTAAAAATTGAAGAAATGTTTGAGTAATTCGTCAAAAGTTTTGAACCTATTTTACAAGTGATAGGAATTATCGCAAAAACTTCTTTAATTAAATTTGTTTCTGTTTTTGTGATTAAATCTCAATAATAATGAACTGAAAACTAGGATTCAGTTCAAATGAAAATTACAAATTCATAGGAAACTCATTTCTTTAGTGGGATTTTATTGTTTCAATTAAAAATGTTTCATCATTTGCGTGATAGAAGTGGCAGCGAGTCGGTGCCCCTCCTCAATGACATCGAAATTCAAGGTCTGGCCATAAATTATTTGTACTCGAATTTTTATTACCTAGATCAATTATTTAACACTGTAAAACTGTTGAAAATTTTTCCACCAAACCAAAAGAAAGCGTGAGTTTTATTGATAATAAAGTCATATAAAAATGTACTTTATTAGATAATAAATTTTAACTATTTAACTACAATAGTTTCATATGAAAGGAAGGAAGATGTAAAAACTGGTGAAATTCGTAGAATGTTCTAGCTTTTAGTGTACTCGTATATTCTACTTTCACTCAATTTTAATCAAGCAATTTATAGCCTTAATGTTAAGCACTTTATTATTATTGAAAACGCATTAATCATATGATAACACATAAAACAAACACTTGTTTTTCATATCGATTTATGCCAGAGATAGCCAAGAATAGCCAGGGTCTCCAATCTTGCAAACTTGTGAAATACTAACAATAGAAGAGATAAGAAAAGTGTTTCACAATTATAAAACTGGTTAGTGGAAACTTTGGTGCAAGGTTCAATTAATTCTAGAATAGCTTAAAATAAAATCCAATTGCAAACCTTATGGGCCTTAGATTATATTCTTGCCATTTAACTAATTGAGACAACTGTTTGAAAAATTCTTTCCAACTTAGAAATAAAGAATAAAAATTGATGTCACAGTTCTTTTGACATTGAAATACAGCTGACAAATATTTTAATTTAATTCACCCGAACCTTTTTTATACTTCTATTAAAACACATTTTCAAATCACTTTTGAACTACATAGTTGAAGTAACAGTTGTGGGTACAAAACGTTACATGATCAACTCTAAGTTGTACGTATATTTGAGGCCATATTTTATTTTAATCATAAAAATATTCCGAAATTTTGATAATCTTTTTGTTTACTTCTTTTTATATAATTTTATAAATCGAAAGTAATTTAATATTTTTATCAAAAAACTGATTATAAGTTTGAAATCCAAAAACAAATATATTTTTGTCAAATTTCCTGTTTTTGAGGAATTGTTTTCGCATTAAAGGATTTGGTGACGCAGTCCAAAAGCAGCTAGTACAAATATTTAGTGCAAAATGATACAGGATAAGGATAAACTATCTAATTATTTCTGTAAGATTTTGTAATTATTATATTCTTGGTATTGCTTGATTAATAATTTTGCTATTCTATTTATTTTGCCAGTTTAAATTTTAAATTGTCAAATTAACTATAAAATTAGTTTAGAAAGATAAAATTAATAAGACAGAATTATATAATTACATTTATATAAGATTTACGTTCATTCTAATAGAAAATATCTTGGTTAATCTAAGAACTGAGTATATTTATTTAGGATAATAGTCAATGTATTAAAATGATGCTTGCGTAAACAATTTCTTATTGAATGAGAAGTATTAATCATACTTGATAAAACAAACAAAATTAGGGCCGTCCGTAACGTTGCACTTGACTTTGACATAAAGGCAAAAACAAATACCAAGAATACAATAAATTATAATTGTTTTTATACCTATCACTAAACCGGGTTATTTATTGCCGAAATCATATCACAAAAGAAATTAATTGCCTCCTTATCGACAACTGTCGCAATATTTCTTTCCAAACCCTTGTTTTTATATGCAAACTAAGCATGCAACATTTCAATGCTAATCTTTTTATAATCCATTTTGATCCAGTTTATAATCGTTATTCTAATTACGAAAACACATTTTTAGCTTAATTTCGTGTGTAAACAAGCAAGAGTAGATTTCCACTGAATATTACAGTTTTTATCAGTGATGATGATATCGCAGTGAATATCCCTTAATAATGGAGGCATATGATTGCATCACATCCTTGTTCATTTATATTAGAGTTTTAATAAAACAATTTGAAATAATGAAGATGTAAATGGAAAACAATTATTCAGATTAAATCAGAGAAAAAAGAAGTTTTCTTACCCTCTGGCCATCACTGAAAAAAAACCAAAAGTAGAGTTAGGAAACGATTAACTCATTTCCATCACATCAGAGCTCATAATTACCTTTTGATTCTGTTTTATAGTCCAATAAAAAAATAGTTTTTTAAAGATAAGTTCAAACAAAAAACTAATAGAAGTCAAACCTTTGCCACTATTTCAACACCAATTCAATTATTGATCAGTCATTTAATATTTGTTCTAGATAAAAGCACAAATCGATTTCCGTTCTGCACAACAATAATACCCGATTAGATTTGAAGCTATATTTTTCTCAATGAATTTTTTCAAGTAATCCAGGCTATAGTACAAACTAAAACTAGTTATCACTGAAATTAGATGATTATTATTTATTATTGCTGTTAACCAGGGGAATTTTTATTTAATCATTTCATTGATGATAAGACACAATGAATTTGAAGACAGTCTTCTACTCAAAGGTAATTTTAAAAATAATATTTGCTTCTAATCTTGGTCTTTGATATGAGCCACTGATACGAATGATTTTGTAGTTCAGACCATAAGTCTGGTGAGATTTTTGAGGCGAATTTATTCCTCTATAAAAAGCTTGGATTCTTTGAAGAGAGAGATCAGTCCATTTGGCGATAATTCAGTCCATTTATTTTGCTTTCGGTTCAATAGTTGTTTCAATTATTTTCTTCTTTGTTTTGATTGTATTTTATTTAAAGTAATTTATTTGTCTTCAAAACTAAAACTCAATGATTACTGTCATGAAAAACAAATACAGTGTTTATACTATAAGTCAGAGTAAGACTTGATTTGAATTTTTGTTTCTTTAAATTTGTTTTTAAATCTCTTTAAACCAATTGATTCTCAAATTCAAACCCTTTTTCTAATTAAAGATAATTTTTGTTTAATTTGTTTTTCAATTTGTTTTCTTCAGTTTCTGACACCAAAGGCATTATCAACGGTGAAGTCGAGGATAGGATGAAAAGCGATGAATTGTCAACTGATGGACAGTTGGGTTGTTATACAAATCCAAATATAATAGGCAGCGAAGAGAATATTCTGGTCAGTAATAATAATTACGGGACAATCAACGGCTCAAACAATTCAGTTAACAAAAGCAAACTCCATATCGACATCAGTAGAGATGTTATTGATTTTGATGACCTGCTCCACAAGTATGGCAAACGTAGGCGACACTCGAAAGATACTGTTTGTAAGGCTGTCCGCCGTCGGGCCGACAATTGTTGCGAAGGCTGTTCTCCAATGGCCCTAATATTTCGATTCTTCCCTATATTTAATTGGATTAGAAGTTATTCATTAAAGGAATACCTAATAAACGATGTGATCGCAGGCTTTACGATACTGATACTCCACATTCCTCAGGGAATGGCCTATGGAATGCTGGCCGGCCTGACGGCAATCAATGGCCTCTATGTATCATTCTTTCCAGTCCTCGTCTATTCATTAATGGGTACTTCAAGACATCTATCTATCGGTAAAATTGACTTTATTTGTGATGAACTCCTCTTTTATTTTCTTGTTTTTCACTCACTTTTACTTATATATAGTTTTTCTTTGTTTTCTTCGCTTTCTGTTGCAAATCGTTATTCAGTTAATGTGTTTCTCGCAATCAAGTCATAGATATTCTTCACTCAATACTAAGTCTATACCCAATACTAAAGACAAGAATAAAAGAATTGAAAACTGAAACCATTGATTACACGATACCTAAGAGACGAAATGCAGAGGCAGTTAGTTAATGAAATTACCAAGCCCTTTTTTCCTAGAAAGCCCAAGGATTCTTATAAATTGACCCATTTCTATTGTAACAATTTAATCTTGATAATCTAAAAACTATAAATCTAAAAATATAATAGAAACTAGGCTGAAAACTATTTATTTTGCTTAAGATAGTCCAATACCTTTCCTTTTTATATTTCCAAATTTTTAGATTGTCCAAGCTTTTTATTTTTTGGTTCATTTAAAAATTGAGAAAAAATGAGAGTCCCATCTATAATATAGGAAAGATTTCACTGATTAAGTTGTTGTGTAAAAAGAATGGATGTGTAACGGCCAGCAAGTCCTTGAGGCCGAGACCCCGGTAAAGACCTGCCTTTAGTTTACTCCTGAGAAGGAAATAGGGGTTGTTTGTAGACCAGACGACAGAACACTCCTTAGCAGCGGCTAATTATCAATCAATTGTACACTTATTAAACAAATTAAGACTTTTAATCGAAAGTATGAATTGTATTACAAATTAATGTTTATCACATAAGAACTGAATACTGACTGACTATTCAAAACAGGGGTCTGATTATAAAACATTGAGAGGACCCTCAAACAGGTTTTGGTCAGTGTAAAAGTAGTTTATATTAAGTTTTAAAACAGTGAATAAATAAATGAGTAAAGAATAAAATAAGTTGTGTTTGACTTAAATAATAGTTAACTTGGGGTCCACTTTTATAGATGCCTTACCTGCAAACTGACCACTTTGAGCCAATATTCTGAATAATCAATTTTAATGAACTCATTGATATTTTAATGGTACCTGACTTTGGGGACACGACTTCTAACACAATACCTGATCATTACAAAGCCATTCCTTAATTGAAGTGAATACACACATTAGACACGTGTTTGAACTCAATTGAACGCAATTTTATAGTTTTTACTTTGAATTGTGTTTTTACTTCTTTTCTTATTCTTCTTTAGACCTCTTTTTTCTCGTCTTTCCCTTAAATTTTGTTCAATTAATGAATTGTATTTTTTTCACGTTTTTTTGAATAATATATCAGTGATGAGCAAAGGGTATGATAAGCACAAACGAGTGGCATTCACTTAATATTTTTATAGTTATTTTAGTGGATACAACTTTAATTTCCTTTAGAGGCTACCCTAGGCTGAAATAAGTCATTTCCACATTCTACTAATGGACGATTGTTTGATGCTTGGTTAATTTGATACTAAAGTGTCTTTTTTATATTTCATTTTAGTACAATAAAAGTGTCAATAAAGTAGAGAATCTACTTTTTATTGGAATTCTTTCAATACTAAGTTTATTCTAGTTTATCAAACCCATAGTTACCGAGTTGTTTGCGCATCACTGATTATTTTAATTTCGAGACCAAAATTTTAATAAATATTTTTCATTCATTCCGTCCCTCAAATTAAACCCAATTTTTAGGAACGTTTGCGATAATAAGTATTATGGCTTCAAATGCGGCCGAAAAGCTGAACGCACTGCCTGGTGAGGCGGATGATTTTTCAAATGGAATCGGATTATCCAGAAATTTTACAAATTTAAACCGAGAACTGCACATAAATGCGAGAAATTCAACAAAGGATACAGATTATACCATAGAGGAGGTGCTGACGAGTCTCTGCATACTTACCGGCATTTTTCAAGTAAGTCCTCCGCGTTTTTGCGACAGAAATCGATGACAAATAAAACTCAGAATAGAATTGAAATATAATTCAAGAGGGATGGGCACAGGTGGGCAACACATCATCAATAATATGACTCAAACTTAATATATTTTAATCTTGAAACTTGCACATACCCTACTCCTGTCCATAAAACTGATTTAATCTTATAAAGTGGTTTAAGAAATGGTTTATCATGGTTGATTTTTAATTTATTTGGTTTTGCCCCGTTGTTCATCCCTGGTTTAGGGTTGTTATACTAGAAAAGGCTGAGCGTTTGGAAACAAAACAAATGTTTTTGCTTTTTTGATAGAATTAAATGCAGTTTTGGATTATTTTTTTCGTTTTTCAAAATTGAAAGTTCATTTCAATCGATATTTCATTTCTATTGAATTTCTTTCTGTATTTTCTCCTAAAATTGAATTAATTTTTGATCAATTTGAACAAGGACAGTATACATAGTATTTATAAATTTTTGATGAAGTAGTCAATATTAAATCAGTTTAGATAAGTCCTACAATAAATCATCATTGTCAAATTTGACATTATTCTGGGTGAACTCCCACAGAATGTTTTAGGAAATGAAATAAAAGCGAAGCTATTATATTTATTTTCCCAGAATTTCCCCTAGATCAAATTTCTCTTAATGAATCACTATTTTCACTATCAATGGATATCGTATTGTCCATTACGGACCATTATGGACCATTAGTGACCGGTCATCTCTGACTTGCATAAGTTAATTAGATTAATTTGCCATGTATAATGTTAAATGTTCAACAAAACATGGGATAACTTGTTACAAGAATAATAATCCCGTGGGTAAAAGATAAGAACAGCCAATACCCATTAAAATGTATTACCGTATTATCCTACCAAAGGCTACACATCACAATAAATAAACGTTGGAATAGAAATTGAGAAACATAACCAAGTATAGCTTTTTTTATTAATTAGGTCAAAGTTTATCACCATTTAGAGGGGAAGTAATTGTAATAGTAATAAGGTAATATTGTTAATTTTTAATGGAAATATTTGTTGCCGGGTATTGTTGGAAAAATAATGAACGAGAGATACTTAATCTTTAACAAAGTTTGTAATACTTATATAGAATATCTGTTTTCTATTGTATTTCTATTATTAATATCAGAGATAAGGCTCTGATATAAAGCGAGTGTTTGTTATCTAACGAAACAAAACCGTCTAATGAATGAACAGTTAATGTTTAGTAACTGACGAGAGATAATCCAATTATCAAATGATTAAATACCGGTCCATTCCAGTCATTAGCAGCTCTGATATAATAGACTTTGTTTTTGTTCTGTTCAAAGAGAAGACAGGTATCGGTTCCTGCAATCGATTCAGACTATTGACAGAGAGTAATGAAAATAAATTATTTAGTCATTGAATCATAGAATCGATTATTAATTAATTATTATTTGTTTTTTGTTTGTTATTCGCAAAAGAATTACTAGATTTTTACTTTTGAATCACTTTTGAATGGCTTTTGAATCCGGGTTATTCACAATAATTTATTATCACTTTAGGCACAGACTATTGAATTTAATTTGAAATATTAATTTTGATTTCTAATAGTTTAGTCATTTGGAGTGACATATAAATTGAACTTAATTAATGTTAATTTCCGATTAAAAAATATGCCCCAACAACATTCCAACATTTCCAATTATCAAAATAATTAATGGATTTTGAGCTAACAATTTGAGCAAGAGACAATTTAGATAATATAGTTTATCTAAAAGAAGGTTTAAAAATTCTGATAAAGCAACTAGATTCTACAATCTAAATAATTTAGTTACTAAATTAATTTAAGCCGAAAAATTCCTAAGCAATGTTATGCTTCACAATTTTAGCTATTAATGGGAATGATACAACTTGGTGTTCTCTCTGTGATTCTATCTGATACCCTGGTATCTGCATTCTCAACCGGGTGCTCTATACATGTGGCCACATCACAAATGTCGAGCTTATTTGACATAAGTATACCCAGAAATGAAGTGCACTTCAATTGGATGCCATTCAAACTAATCAATGTAAACATAAATCAGATTTATTTGAATAAAATTGATTTAATTATGACTTTTATAACCAATAAATAACAGCAATGGATATCAATATGCAAGCGATTGGGTGACACTAATCTAGTAACACTCGGTCTCTCTGTGTTTGGAATCGCACTTCTGCTTGTTGTCAAAGAAGTGGTAGAGCCCAGGCTTAAGAAGAAATTCAAATTCAATGTTCCCGTTCCTATTGATCTTCTTCTAGTTATTGGTTTCACTGTTTTCTCTCACTTTATTAAACTTCACGAGAAGAGTGATGTCGATATCATGGGTGATATACCCAAGGGGTGAGCTATACATTGATTTTACAAATTAAAATTATAAATAAATCAAATTAGCTCTGATCAAATTAAATTGATAACAAACACATGATATTAAAGTGGAAAATAACAAATGATGGCAAAATTATCGAAGATTGATCAGGGTTGTCACTAACAATTGTTGATGCCTCTAAAATAAGTGAAAGTGACAATTCTTTGGGCTTTTTGTTAAATCAGGTTTTTATGGGTAAATCTAATTCTGAAAAATAATAAAATTTACTTCTTTTTCTAAAAAGAGGGATCAATTTAAACTTAAACTCTGTTCTGTTTTTGAGTACAAATTAATTGTGACATACATTCAGTTAAATCTAATTTCAGAGAAAATCAAATCCTCTTTAATGCAGTCAATGCAGTGCTCTTCTAATAGAGAGCTCAGTTATGTTCAGTTATACTCCCTGTCCCTTACTTTATGAAGTTTTCCGACTCATCTGATGGCTATTCAAACTGAAGTTATATCTTTCGGTTAGTGATGTCCAGACTCCTGGACATCAAGTAATAAAATAAAGCCATTAAATCAGGACATAATAAAAATAAAGTTCTATTTCATATGTAAAATCTAACAAATCATAATTTAATCAAGATAAAAACTGAATAAAAATAATGTCTTTATTATGAGCAAAGTCCAGAATCAGTTCGTCCTCTGTTCACCCCTGAGTTTTATGTCTCCCAAACTGCAGAGAATAACAACATTTCATAATAACGAGAGTTGACTCTCACTAGCAGAAGAGTGCGATAAAAAAGTTAGAGACAAGTCTTATATCGCGAATAAACTGAATTGAATTATCAAAAATATAACGCAATGTTGGCATCGGTCGCGCATCACATCAGTCACCAGAGCACAGACAATAAAACATCACTCAATAGAGTCTCTAATCCCTTTCCCCCACACAATAGGCTGCCGAATCCAAAATTACCCAGACTCGATTTACTGCCGGAGCTGATAATTGATTCGTTAGTGATGGCAATCGTGGCGTTTGCCGTTTCCCTGTCTTTGGCAAAGATTTTTGCCAAAAAACACAAATACAAGATCGACGCCAATCAGGAGCTGATAGCGTTGGGCGCCGCCAATATATTCTCATCTCTGTTCGCGTGCTATCCATCATCGGCCTCACTGTCACGCAGTTCTGTTCAGGAGAGGACAGGCGGTAAGACCCAAGTGGCCGGACTGGTGTCCAGCCTCTGTATGCTAGTCTTCCTGTTGTTTTTGGGACCCCTTCTCTTCGATTTACCAAAAGTAAGGAACAGAATATAATTTTTGTTTGTCTTTCACTCCGAGAAAAAGGATAACAAAACCAAAAATTATACAAAACTACAAAAAATACAGAAAACTATAGAAAACTACACGAAAGCCATACATAAAGAATGAAAAATAAGAATCAAAAACACAATTAATTACAAAAATAGAGTTCAAAGCAGTCATTAATCAGAAGAATATTTGACTAAATCTCAAGAATTTGCTTATTTTTCCCCAAAAAAAATATCTGACTTTTATTTTACTTCTCGGTGTGAGAAATGTCTGACACATTCTGCAAGGCATTCCCTAATCGTCACTCTTTTCTCTCTCTCTCTCTCTGTTTTTGCAGACAACCCTTTCGTGTATTATTTTAGTGGCTCTGAAGTCAATGTTTTTACAATTCAGTGATTTTGTGAATTCGTGGCGAATATCAAAGTTAGAGGCCGTAAGTAATTCACAGACTTTTCATTCACTCATTTTTCTCAAATCATCGATCCGTCAAAATGTGCGCAAAATATTTAACGCATTTTTCAAGCATTTTCTCAATTAATTAAAACCAGAATTAATTGAAATCTCAGACAAAATGTTTAATTAAATTAATTAATCAGACTATGGTTTGAATGTCGGCTCAAATACTTATGAAAAAGCCTTTTATTTTGAGAATCATTCGGATCATTGATGGCCAGAATCAGTGCTCTTAATAACAAAAATAACAACAATAAAAGGCTTATATTATAATACATGGTTTTATATATTGGAGAAAGGACAATGATTAATAATCTTGCTAAACCTGTCATGCTAGCTTTTTTGTTAAGTTGTACGAAATTTAAAATTCTATTAAAAAATTAAGCATGCTAATCTTATTTGCTTAAATATCCTGAAGGTAATAGTGAAAATCAATAAAAAAAAGATCAGCAAGCCCCTATAATATGAACTAGAGTAAGCCATTCCTTTGAAAAATAGCATACCGGTGCACATCCACAGACAAATTTCAGACAAACTCAGCGCTTAATTAATTAATTAATTAATTAATAGTTTATAAAAAATGTTTATTAATTATTTGAAAATTCAATTATCTTTTTCTTGTATTTCTATTTGAGTTTTCCTGAAAACGCCTTAATTTGAATATTAAATAATCAATTATTGCTTCAAAAGGTTACAATTTTCTGAAATTAATGATAAAAAACTGAAATAAAAAATGGATTTTGAATTTTGATAATACTTTTTCTGTAATTAGACTCAGATATCGACAAATTTGTGAATAATTTAGAAATATTTAGAAGTAATTGGCAATGATTTGGCAATGAACTATTATGAACTTATAATTGGCAGGATAATCTAGTATTTTTGCGCATTAACCCTCAATCATGGCAATTTTATCACATAAAACTATTATCGATCAAATTTTGTGGAGAATTTGTTACTTAATATTCAATCATTAAAATTAGTTTTTCTGCGAATTTGCGAAATGATTTCAAAATTTATTGCTTTCTCACCAAAAAACTGAGCGAAGAAAAAAATCATTGATAAGAGGATCTAGTTTGATTTTTATTCTATCTATGAGAGTGACCTGATTGCTTTGAAATTTATCTAAATTTATGCCTCAATTCAAACATGCAACTAATGATTTATTTGCTTTTAATGATGAGCAAGCATAAATAAAAGCTATAAATTTTTAATAAATCAGCTTGCTAGATTAAAATCATTATTTTTCCAAAAGGCTTACCTCAATGATTAAATTTGCCATAGATTTTAAGTAATTTCAAGTAGTTAGTGTTGTCCTGGTTAAATCTCCAACAAATCTAGGGGAATAAAGACGGGAATTTAATGAATTTTTGTTGCCAGATAACCTTTAAGTTAGCTCAATTGATTTTCTACGGTAAAGCCAAACTGATCCGGCAATCAAAAGAGATTGTAAAGTTGTTTTTTCCGGAGCAGAGCTCAGAATAAATCACTACAATTATCTCAAAAAAGTCAGTAAAGTTCGGGATTACAACTGATTGGTATTTATTTTATTTCTTCAGATCCAATGGATGGTGACTTTCATAGCTGTGATACTTCTTGGAGTTGATGTGGGGCTCATTGTCGGAGTTCTCTTCTCTTTAATAGTAGTGCTCTTAAGGTTCACGATGTAAGTGCCAGCGATTGCATACCAGTGCCCCTCAAAGCCCGGTCTCAATCACTAATTTATTTGATATAATATTTTCTCTTCTGTCGTAAAACACAATTATTTCCTATACTTTTGTTTCATTCATTCATTCAATTCATTCATTCATTTGTCATAATTTTCTTCTTCTTATTCCTCATTCTTATTGTTTGTGTTGTTTCCCAACAACAACAGCAACATTACTCCCTGTGCTCACTGACTGACTCACTGTTCAAATGTTGTTTTTTAGGCCTAAGTCCACAATCAATGGTCAGTTGCCTTTCAGTGAGATTTATGTCGATTCCAATGAGTTTCTCGAAGCAAAACAACTGAACGGAATGAAAATATTTCAATTTCATTGTCCATTATTTTTCATGAATGCACACAATTTTAAGACAAAACTCTATACCAAAGCACTGGATATACCAAAGTATGTGCAAAACATTGCATTTTCAAACATTTCTTCCCTTTTCATTATTCTATGCAAAAGAAAAAATATGCAAGGTACTTTTTCAGAGCTTTCTGGGACTTAAGGGATTTAAAATAAATGAGCTCTAGCTTCAAACTCTAAATTATAATAAGGGGTTGTTTTTAGTTATATATGGGATTATTTTTTATTTTTGTTCATGATCATTAGTTTTAATGAATTTTATAGTCACCCTTTTTACTTGATCTGTCAAATAGACCTTGCACATCCCTTTTTGCAATAAGTTTTACTCTCCGTTTGATTTTTATTGAATTTTATTATTATTATTGAAAGCAATGAAATCGAGAGATTAAAAGATGAGAAGCCATCCGTTCATACAATTGTTTTGGACTTTTCCTCCGTTTTCTTCATCGACAGCACAGGTGTGGAGACTCTAATTGATATAATCGCAGAATTGGATGACTTTAATATAAAAGTAATTCTCTGTCAATGCTCTCAATCTGTGATACAAATGTTGGAGAAAATGAAATTCTTCTCAAAAGTCCAGTTCCCTCATATCTGTGCCACAGTTCACGACGCGGTCGTACAAAACGATACCACAATTGCCTAAAATTAGATGGAATCAGGGGATCAGCAAAAAAGGTGTTATTTTTGAAACATCAGAATTTCGATAAAAATGCTCAAAAAGAGCTGCCTTAAAAAGAGATGACCTATTTTCGCTCAAATTATCATTACAATTATGGGGTACAAATCAAATGATGCTCTTTACTCCTTTTCTATATTCTCCATAAATTTTCCATGATTTGGAGGATAGCCTCCCAAGACCTGGACATCCCTTACATCCCTGACAAAGAAACAACAGAAAAAGTTTCTGAGAAAAAAACAATTTATTTATTTATGACTTTTAAGGGAATCGATTGAAGCGTTATTTTACAGCAGTTTTTGTTTTTAATCATAAAATTGTATTTTAAGTCATTTTTATTGTCATTTTGTTCTTCATTTTGAGAAATAAAGTTATTTTCATATTTACGTCGAAATAAACTAAACCATCAAAAGAAGAAATTGTTCTTAACTATATTGTCCAAATGGCGTCATTTAAATGAGCATGATAAACGACATGAAAATATAAATTGATTGTAGTAAGAAAAGTTTTCAATCCTGGTAAGATCAAGCGCTCACATTTAAAATAATTACAACTTTGATAGAAAGTATTAAATTGTTATAAATATGGCTATAATCAAGTCTAAATATTGCAAAAAATGAGAAAGTTAAATTCTTGTTGAACAATCTCAATCATTTAAAATTTGGTGAATTAAAATTGATGTAGCACACTTCAATATTGAACGAAAATCGTGTTTTTCTTTTTCGAAAACGAAAGCATCGAAGAAATATAGAAATAATATTTCGATAAAATTAACGATTAATAAATTTTGTTCACTTTATTCGTGGAAATTATTATTCTTAGCCATTGGCTCAACCATTGGCTCAGGAATAATATCATTAAAGTATTACTACTTTTCACGATTGCACAGCTCTTTTCATTAGTTACAATAAATCATAGACGAGCAAGGTAATGCTTATATTAAAGTTAATATACCTGTTTAGCAGCACAAACTCAAGGATAGATTCTTGGTTTAATGAACTGTATCATTCAAAAATTAAAGTTAAATATTTCTGATACGATCTAGCTAAATTGAGCATAACAAAATCAGATTAAGCTAGATAAAAACAATGCGCTGCCCACATAATTTCTAGCAAAACCTAAATTATGGTAATCAAAACTAGCATCAAGCTAAGAATAATTAATTTTGCTTGAAAATCAGATAAAAAGAACTAGCTCTGATTGATAAATTGATAATGAGCTTGCACATGCCAGGAAAAATCCTTATTCCTGATAAAAAATATTCTGTCTGTGAATAAACAGAAGAAAAATATTGTTTTCGATGAAAAAACAACAAACAGTAGAAAAATATAACATAAATGACATGAAAAACATATTAATAATTTGTTTGTTATTAAGCTTTGACTTCAATTTATATCGCGATTAATAAATACTGAATTTAATTGACTCCGATCACGAATTTAATCGCGTTTTTTGCAGCTTATCCCTCGAAAACTAAAGCGATTATAATTATACCGCTTTTCCTCCCAGTTATTAATGATCTCAAATCTATTTGTATTAATATATTTGTACATAGATTTCGTGTACAGACAGAGGAATTGTAAATAAAGTGTTTGATGTCTTCCCTAACAAACAATACATTAATTAACTATTGATTGGAAACAATTGAGTAAATTGTGTTAAGTTTTGTCATCTTCCCAAATATGTAGAGCAAAAATGTGTGACTTTCCCAATTAGAAAGATTGTTTAAACCCCGAACCAATTTCAATATTTCAAACATTGAATGATAAAGTTTATTTTTATTTCTGAGAAATAACTGAAACAAAAACTACCATGGTCCATGACTCTTGAATCGAGGCAGTAGGCCGCAAAAAATAAATTATAAATTGATTACCAAGATGGATTTTCCAATATTTGTTTTTCTTACTTTTGTTTGGCTTATCAGGTTAATTCATATTTCAAACAAAATTTCAAAAGAAAGAAGAATATTAGAAAATTTTCTAATTGAACAACCATGGTATGTATTGAGTGTGCATCTCTGACAAATTGTAATATTATTTTATTATAATTTTGAGATAACCAAAAATAAAATTCAAATGTTCTTTCTCAGAATTAAAAGCCATTTAGACTTAATTGTCCATCACTAATGGTTCGGTTTTTCTTTGTGAGATGAATTGTTCAGGTGAATTACCTTGCTAATAATAGGCAAATAAATTAGCATTTGAGCAATGATACAGAATTTTCCAGTTTTTGTTCCAAAACACATTTGTAATCGACATTTAATTGTCTGCCGATTGTAGAGTACATTAACATTATCACCATTTGTTAACCAATTTCACAAATTTCACCATGATCAACAATGATCAACAACGATGACTCATTGAATTCCAAGCATTCATAGCGTGCAGACAAAACATTTTAAAAACAAATCGATTTTGAATAAAATTCTCGTGAAATAAATGCAATAAATTTCGCCGAAACTATTCAGGAATTTTCCCAAATTGGTTCGGGAGTTAAGCCTTCCCAATGCAATACCGGCGCCCCAACAGATACCTGAGCTCTGAGCTGATGAAACACACAATTAGTGAACTGAATCGTAGTTTTATTTCTGATTTTCAGTAATAATCAGATTATGAAATGATTATGAAATCATGAAAACATCATTTGTTCGCCAAAAATATATAATAAAATGTTGAAAGAATGAGCAAGGTAGTAGTCAGGTAGTCATAGGTAGTCCTCTACAGCCACATTCCCAGACAGATGTATCAGATGCATCAGATGTATCATGCAAAATATAAGAGCTATTTCTATGAGCTTAAAATTCGTGATTAATTTCAAGAAATAATTTATTGTTTTACTCATCAAAGATAAGCCATTTGTTACACTTTTCATTTCACGCATTTTACCTTGATCATCCAATGCTTTTGGACCATTATGGTTGTCTTTATGAACAATTTATGGGGTTTTTGTCCGGTATTGGTCTTAATGCTGAACACGAGCCTCATTTCGAAAAATAGTAAACCCCTCTGTGTTCTCATTTCGCTCCCGAAAGCACTAAAAAGCAAGGATTCACTTAAATGAACGCAAATTAGCTAAAAGTATGGCTATTTTTGGTCAATTACTAACCAACGAACAATACCCATTATGTGCTCAACAAGGTAATTTTCTCATTTAAAGAAGGAGTATTATCTGAAAAACACTGATATCTTTTGTCCACTCGAGACAAATATGCTCTTATCATGATTAATTTTGTAAATTCTGAAACTCAAGTAAACTGAGATAACTATAAAAGAATAGTTGACAGTTTTATGGATGAATGAACCTTGCTCAATTGCTCTTCTCTTTACTCGTTTTTCTACTGGAAAAGTAAGCGTCAAATAAACAATAATTATCTGAAAATAAATGAAATACTTTTTTCTCTGATTTTGTTCAAAATGAGTTTTTCACACATTTGTCTTAAGACCACTTTTCTCAATGACTGGATAGGAATGTTGGCTCACACTCCGGGTCCTATCATTTGTGTTATTTAGCGTTCGGCAAAGTCTTTAATGTTATGATATTTTTAAGATAAATTCATTTTTAATGATTATTACGTTTTTTCGTCGAATAATTTTTAGATTAAAAAATAATGAATAAAAAGAAACAAAAGTTTTAATTCAAATTTCATTCAAAAGGCATTCAAAAGGCATTCATTTTCTTTGATTTCATTTTCACGAAAAATATGTTTTTATTTTTCTCTTTTTGTATTACTTTTGATATAAATTCAAAAATTATACAAATTATCGATTATTTCTTTACCAAAAGGGGTTTGACTCAATCAACAAATTATTGCATTTAATTTTTGCAATATAATCGCACTCATTTTGTCTTTACTAATGGTCTATTTGAGTTTATTCCTGTTTAAAATTATAATTATTGCTCATTTAGATAAGTTTGCAGAGAAAATCAAGCATGCTCATCATCATTATGATAATACACGTTATAATGAGAAATAATTTTGTTTCTATTTTTCTGGTGACCATGGTGATCGCTTAAAAGCATGAATTACTATTATGTGATCAATGATCATGCTAGATTTGATTTCAAAAGGAAAAGCTCGGGTAATCGATACTCATTAAGTCCTGAGAAGAATTAGACATCGATTTCTTGTGAATCCCCTGAGAAGATCCTTTTCTTCTTCTGTCGATCAATAGTTTTGTTGCAATAATTTCTTGGAATTTATTGATCTTTTTTCGAATACATTCTTAGAATCAAATGATGAGCTAAAATGAGATAGATCAACGTTTCTCTTACAAAATCGATTGAATCAAGATTATTTGGCCGCTAGGTTTGCCAGTAAATAAAGTTAGCCCATACTTCAAATTGTATTATTTTGTATTATCCTCAACTAGGAATGACCAAGGAGTTAGGAATCTAGACATTTAATTAAATTTAGTTGAATTTAGCATGATAAATTAAATTTTGGCCGTCATATCGATAATAAATAAAGTAAACAATGAAAGTAAATTCGTTAAAAGAATAGAAGTTACCTTAGTAGTATCAAAGACGCTTGATCGTTCCTTTATTTCAAGAAATAAAGTAACCTAGCTGTTTACCTAGCTTGTTTTATGGTGTATACCTTGGTGATACCAATTTTTAATCTTCTTATATAAAGATGTTTAATAAGTAAACAAGGGGAAATTTATAACCGGTAACCGGTTTCTGCTAGATTTCAAAATCAGTTATTGTAGAGACATTGTACCTGGTTATACATGTATATAATATGTGGTTATATGTCTTATTTGTTAAATCATAGGTAAGATTTGCTTTTGTAAACAATGATAACATTCCTTTAATTTCAGTAATAAAACAATAAATAGTTTTTCGACTTCTGATATGAAAAGCATTTGAAACAAAATACTGAAAAATTTGAAACAAAACTCATTACTTATTATAACTAATAATTAATAATTAAATATTGAAATATGAATACAAATGCATTGAAACGAAAGACTACTCTCCTGGGATGGGATGTAATGACTCGCAAACAGACACTAGTTTTGCATAATTAACAGCCAAACGAATGACATTATTCTGAGCTCTGAATAGCGCACACCTTTCTATCGATGCTATTAATATTAGAATTATTTTTTAATGAATTAAAAACAATTTATTTAATTGAATTCATATCAGAAAGTGTTTCAAACCAAGAAGAGCTATAGTTCATCAGCTGTATAAGCGCTCAATTCCAGAATTACTGGTCTAGCCTGGTCATTTGCCGATAAAACTAAATAAAGTTTGATTGAAAACCAGTTCAAATAACTTTTTTCAATTCTACTGATAACTAGAGTAAAGTTTAATCATTTGATTATAGCTGTCGTCTGTGTTTACTTAATAATAAATATTTTTAGGATAAGACTACCAGTGATGCGCACATTCTTGGACCTCATCCCTGACTTGAGTGACACAATAATTTCCTGTTAGTACTACCTTAATAGAGCACAGAATAAAATTCAATCGAAATTTATAACAATTTCAATAAAAAGAAAAGATTTCAACAATTTTTTAGATAAACTCATTTTGGTTAACAATAAATTATTTTGTTGATTATTTTGGATCAAGCTAAAACAATCGCCACCTGTGCAGCCCTGACAATTCATTAAATAAGGACTGTTATCAACAATATTTGTTCGGATAAATAATTAATTATCAATAAATTAAATGATTCAGTAGAGCGAAGTCCTGGGCTCAGAGCGGCCGATGATCTGAACGTTTTGGCTCTGACCTCTTTACCAGAGCTCTAACACATTACGGTTATGCCATAAGTTATGCCAATAGTATATAATCTGTGATATCACAGCACAGCCACAAGAGTTGGAGGAGTTTTAGTTTCATTATTCTATTGTATTATTATTTATTACATTTTCAGGTAATCTATGTTTTGAGTTCTGGTCTCAAAAGAAAACTCTATTTCTGTGACTTTAATCACAAAAATATCTGTTTTTCAGTTTTGCCTAAAAATGAATGAGAATTCAAATTAAATAATAATTTTGTATTAAATAATAGGATTTTGAGTAATAATAATCCCCTGTTATATGAATCGGTCAATGAGTTTATTACCGCATTATATTCCATGGATGGGCAGATAGGGCTGGACTTTATTTAAATGTTATGAAAGTGGGTTTTATTCAGTATGAAAACCACTTATTAAGATTAAATTTATGATAAATCATTTTTTGCTACATATCCTAAATTTTTAAATATCAAGATACTTCTATCTAATTATTACCTGATTTTAAAATAGCAGCAATTTAAAAATATGAGATAACTCTTTCTAAATTTATACATTGTTTGAACACTTGCAACTTGCACAAAATTAATTATTAAATTGATGGTCAATTCTATAGATAATTTTCTTTAAATGCATGTATAGATAGGAAATTGAAATAAAATGAGAAACGTAGTACATCCTGATGTTGCACATCCCAGGATTTTTATCTGTTACTACGAGAAGCCAACAATTCATTTGGGATAACTATTATCTGGTCAAACAGTATCCGAATAAGTGGACGGATCTAATGAGAAAGGATATACCAATAAATTATTTTATGAGGATATAACCAACTCGTATGGTCTGTGCACTGAATAAAAATAGGGGGAACGGCTATTATGCGCACAATTTCATGCGAATATAATTAGGTGCGAACAACACATTCATTTAATTCGATTTTAGCAAAAATAAAAACGTTTGTCATGAATCTAATCTTGTTTCTTCTTTCTAATATTAACTCTTATTTTTGGTCTCGGTCACCTTGATTGGGCACAGCCCCTGGTCAATCGTGATCTAATGTGTTTCCACGACTCGCATATGCCATAAGATTATTCATTTAAGTAAAGGCCAGTCATTCGTTGAGTACGTAACAGAATTCTTGAAATTTCTGAGACTCACTCCCCATATGATTGTGTGTTGTCTGTGATTGTGAACATCACACTCAACATAACACCTCCCAATTGTATGCATACCTTTTGAATGGGGCTGAAAAGCATTCAAAATAAAACCTTAATCTCTATAACCATTGGTACAGAAAATTGATTTTTGCAAACAATTGCTGACGTTTTTCAGTGCTTTTTATGTCCAAAATGGGTATTAATTCGATGTTTTGTTTCCATAAAATTAATCCAAAATATACTTCTATTTGATTAACAAATATCTGACGAAATGATAGGGAATTGTTTCGATGTTTTTCTCCTCGATATTCACTTTAATCAAGTCTTGATATTGTAATCAACTTTATTGCAATTAATTTCAATGTATTCTACACAGGGATGAGCAGGGCTTACAAATTTGAGAGAAAGAATGTTTATTGTAGACCCTCTTTGAATTATTTTCTAGATTATGAGTATTAAATTGAATCTAAAGATTAAAATAAATTGATGAATGAATTGTTGATGAATTGCATTGCATTTTGAGAGGAGTTCCTGAATTAGCATTTCTATTACCAATGAGTGAACAAGTATTGGGAGTAATGGGAGTACTGGTAGTCTATATTACAATCAGACAAATACAGTAATATTAGATTGAAATTAATGGATCGTAAATCAATTGAATCAAAAAAGACTGAGCGGACAGACATTATACAGTTGTCCGCTCAGAATAATTATGTCGGTCCAAACAACTGAGGGTTGAAACTCTGGTCTCTCTCTTTCTTTTCTTTTGTCAGCTCATACCTCATGTTATGAACAAAAGCGACACAAACCAGTGAACAGTGGTATGACTCGGAACAGCATTATTCTGTGCGAAATATGAGTTGCAATTATGCCTTAAATGTCTGACCAATAATTCAATAGAATTGATAGGAATTTATTTGTCACAGAATCAGTAATTCTGACATTTTGTGGTCATTGCTTTCGCTTCAGACGATTGCCAGTCCTCTTAATCCCGGTTTGATTGAGACGAGTCCTCTTCCTCTCCTCCCTCTCCCTTCTCATCACTAGCGCTAAACTTTTCAAAACATTTAATCAAAAGTATTACAGATTTCTGAGAAGAAGACAACAGATTATATTAAATTGAATATAAATTGACGTCAACTCTGGTAGGGCTCTGTTGTCAGCCGTGTTTTGCCAACAGCCTGTCCTCTACTCATTCCATTTGATTTGTAATTCCGAAATACTTTGACTCAGTTTATACCAAATTAATTGACAAATGTTTTCGATACAGAGATGGGCACACTATACAGCGCTCGGCAAGAGTTGGACAAAGAGTTGAAAAGGGACTTTCTGTGTGCTGTGTTCTGTGTGTTACATACTATTAAGAGCTGGCACAGGCCCAAAAAAGTTCAGGACAATTTATGAGTTCAATTCCGGTTGATCTGATTCTGATCATCACTGTTTACTATATATTAAGAGGAGACCAAAGAATTAGTTTTGAATGAATGGCATCTGAAATAGTCTGATATTTGATTGCCAGGTGCTCTACAATCATCAGTGTCGTCATCTCAAAGGAAGGAGCGTTCGGCTTAAATTTCTTGAAAAAAGTCTTCATTAAGTTTTACCTGAGATCTATTTCAATGTCAAATTTAAGATTTAATAGTCCCTCTGGCGTAGGACCAGGTGTTCCCAAACTGATCTGATGCCCAGCTTGATAACAATGAATGAAGAATCTGAACACTGAACACTGAACATGTTTATTTCTATGACTTTTGCATACTTATGATCAGAAATGGATAAGTTTTACGACCTTAAGGGTATTTTTGGCTTCCAAGAGATCATTGAATCTCTCTCTCTCTCTCTCTCTCTCTCACACACACACACACACACACACACACACACACACACACCATATTTTTATTCTCGTCATCCCTTCCCATATTTTTAATCCAAGAATTTTTTATGTTTAATAAAAAAAATCCCTTGTGAACATTCCCATCCTATGCCCGACCCTTATTTTAGTCGAAATAAAAATACACAACAATTTTCTGAACAATTTATTTTATTTTAAACATTTTTTTAATCATTTTTTTCAATTTTATGATTTAATTATCAAATATTCAATTGATTTTCAAATTAAAATCAGAACAGAGATCACAGAATATAATTGTTATTAAAAAAAACGCTAAATATTTATTAAAATTAAATATAATTATATTTTTTGTCGATTTTTGTGTCCGAATATTACTTATTAATGAATTGAAATAATGTCTTAATTATTATCGTTTAATAATATACAGATGTTTTCAAAACTTATGAAACATTTGTTGTTTTAAATTAATTGTTTCTGTTGTTTTGCGTTCTTTAATTTTTCAGACAGAGGTAATCAAGCTCAATCCGGCCCAATTGGTAGTTTTACAAAATTTATTCGTTCGTTTTTGTCTTTGTAGCGCATAAATGAAAAAATTATCTTTTTTTTGTCGTTTAATTAATTAATTAAAATTTTAAAATAATATATAAGACTAGAAATATATATATATAATAATAATAATGACGATAATTGTAATAATGATAATAATAATTATAATAATATACGTTTAATAACATAATAATATTTGTTTGAGAATTCAAAAGTAATAATAATAATTGAAATTAATATCTGTATACAAATGTCTGAAGAATTGTTTGAATTCAAGATTTTTTAGATCAGATTTTAATTATACTTTTGTTTTGAATTTGTAATCAGTTTCTCAATAATTAAGTCTGTATTTGAAAATATTTGCTCAAATATTCTGCAGATTTTCATTTGAATCTTGCAATTAGTTAAACAAGAATTGAATCGATCAGAAGTTCTTCTTTTTCCGATAATCTAATCAAGAATTTTGATAACTTTAATGAGAAATCTGAGTATTATTTTTCGTTTCGCTCTTAAGTCAAACAATTTGTGAAATAATTTGAAAAATAAATTTTTTCTTAAAAAGAATTTGAATAAAAAGTCTATTATTTTCGTCGAGAAATCAGTCAATCATTTAAGTCCTGATAAGAAGGACCAGGAATTCAGTGAATATTTTTTACTCCATTCGTTGTAAGCATTAATTGATTTTAGTGTTCAGTGTTTTGTCAAACAGTAATTGAATTTAAAAACTAATTACTCTTTTCTTTCAATCTTTTTGTCTAAAAGTTTTAAAATACAATAAATTTTTTATTGTTTCCAAAGAAGAGAAAAAAGAGACTAAAAATTACTAAACATTAGAGATAGCGATGAGTTTTTTCGCTCAACATTTCTCTCTCTTATTATTATTTGTGTTTCGTTTTGTTAATAATGGGTTTTTTGTTGAGAAGAATAAGAAGAAAAAACACAACTTTTTGCTGAGAATAACAGCAGAAAATTAGATAAGAATTTAACGAATATTTGGTTTGAAGTTTTCATTTACACAACAAATCACAAGAAATAAATTACATTCACTTCTCTATTGAGTGTTGGATTTCAATCGAAATTTTTGAATCATTTTCTTTTGATTTGATTACTGCCTCTCCCCTAATGTTGGGGCTCTGTCTCTAACATTGCTCATGTGTTTTATTGTGTTAAATAATAAACTTATTCTCTAAACTCATTATCGAAGAAAAACAACTATTCTTTTGGGACTTTATTTGCTTTATTTCTCGACTATATTTTTGTTACTCTTTTTTGGTCGGAGTTTAAGGAAATTTTCTGTTGAAATAAACATTAGTTTTTGTTTTTATTTCGTTTTTGTCTCTGTTTTTGAAAATATTCCAGTTTTTTGATATGAATATCGTTTTAATTGATATTCAAAATGAGTTCTAAACAATAATTAAAGAGTTATTGACATTTGAGATGAAGGAAGGCTTTTCATAGAGACTCGCAAATAGATAACAAACTAATGGATTGTAAGCACAGACTAACTGCTGGAGAGAGACATAGAGATAGTGGTGGAGAGAGAGACAGCTCAGAGCAGATGATTATGTAAAATGAGTTTCAAAGAAAATACAAATAAAAATACGGATTTCAATAGTAATGTAATTAACGAATGTTTACTTAAAATGCTTTTTAAATATTTGATTAACGTTTTGATGGCTTTTGGAGTAAACGATAATTAAGTCAAAACTTTCGAATAATTATCTAATTTTCAGACAATTGTTATTATATTAAATGAATTTTGACTTTATTTTTGTCTTTCAAATCATTTCACAACAGTTTTGAAGTTATTTTTGAATAAAGAATTCAAAGAATATTTGATTTCTAATTACTATTTGTTTCTCAATTATCGGTTGTTATCAGATATTAATAGATTTGAAAGAAAATAACTGTTCATCAGATGGAAGAAATAGAGAGCACAGGCAAGAGTAGGAAGAGGATGAGGAGGAAGGGGATGAAGAAATACCATTTGATAGGCGTTTTTTAACTGGTGTTGTCGTATATCACAGCTATATGTGTGTGTTGTTTGAGTTCAAAAACAATGGCACAGAATAGAGAACGCGAGCGAAGAGCGACACAATTGAAAGTCTATTTTTAAGACGACTTCTTATTTATTTGGTTTTCATTCACTGAATAAAGAAATTCAATTCAATAACGAATGGAAAGGACTGACAACTCGTAAGTCATTTGAAACTCAAATACTTCGCACAAAAAAAGCATTTAATTAAGAATTTTCTGTTGAAATGTGACATCAAATGAATGACAGACAGAGGAATGAATCCCACGATTCGTATATCGTTTTCATTAGTACCGCCAGTGATGCCCAAAGTAGTCGCCAACTCAGGGGATGTTAGCGCTCAGAAATTTGGCTCATATTTCTACAATGGGCTCAAAGTTTAGGCATAAAAGGTGGGCTCAAATGATGGGCAATAAATCGATATAACTTTAGTAACTTTTTTCACAATTTTTGGTCACTTTTCGGGAGATTCTTAATGATTAATAATCACTTAATTCTCCCCCCTCTGAGCATCACTGACTGTTTGTATCTTTATTGGTTCGAATCCTTTCCTCTCTTTTGCCAAATAATGAGAAAGAAATCCAAATCTCTTTTTGAAACTGTTTTTAATGAGACATTTGTTTGTGATAACACTTTTTATGAGACGTTCTTATCCCTGATTCAAATGTAAAGGAGAGGTCTACTCTGGTTTTGGAGAGTGGACTGTTGGTGTACTTGTAGTGTACTGGTATAGTACCAGGTAAAATTGTGCGATTCTTAGACATATTCCATCAAATTTCAATTCTGTGCACTATTTTCCATTCGAGCGGAAAAATAAATGCATTGAAATTCGCCAAAAATATTAATATCACTTAAAGAGAGAGAAAACTTTCAAAGAGTAGAAAAACATTTTTGAATACAAAACCTATTTTTCAATGCTTTTCAAGACTCGGCTTAAAATAGTCTCTGATTTTGAAATATATATATATTTTTCTCAATAAATATCTTTTTTCTCTGAAATAGAGTCTAAATATTTATTCAGATTCTGATCGATTCAAACGATACGTAAAACTTCGGGATTCAATCCATTGTCAAGAAATGTATGATTCCAGTGATGCCCAAAACATTTACAAATATTAAAGGGGGTCTTAAAGGGAGTATTATCCACAATAATAGGCAAATAATTTTGATGTAAAGGGACTGAGATATTGATTTTTATTTGCTTTAAAATAGCAATAGGCTTAGTTGTCCATGCTCACATTTCCAAGATTCGCGTTTGAATCAAGGTAATGATCTAGATAAAACTCACTTAATTCATCGTTGAGGCGATGAAAGCTATAAAATTTTATTAATAGTTCGTTATGAAGGCCTCGTCATAAAAAGGGGGTTTAAGCAGAATAATAGGGGGTGTTTTAACCCCCTCTTTGGGCATCACTGATAAAATTCCTAATGAAATATAATGAGAAAAATTCACAGATATTTGTGATCACATTTACACACATTATGTGGACATCAATTGGAAGAGAAATTATAACAAAACTAAATAATAGTCACAGAATATCCGCACAGAATATTCCGCTCAGAATAGAAATATCAATATATTTATCATAGAATTCAATGTAATTAATACTAAACTAAATATAATTATTATATTCGAGAGACTAATAAAGAAAATCCTAATTAAGAGAAGCGTTTGTTTTGTAATTTGTATTTCTGTCTTTCGATAGAATGAATGAGGTTTTTATGTATTGTTTTTTGTAATCTTTAAAGAATTGAAAACATAAACAACTATTGCTTTTATCACGAATTCAATTAATATATAGACTTATAATTAATAATTAGATATAGTTTTTAGTCATTAATAATGAGTTAATATTTGCGCTGAAAATTAGTGTTGTTTTACTTCTTTAGTAATAGTAATAGTTATTAATAGTTATTATTTGTTTTTAGTAATTAATAATAATAATAATTGTCGTCAGAAGTTAGCGATGAATGTAATAAACGATTCACAATTAATTTGATTTGAAATATCAGTAATTTTTATAGTTATCTATTAATTGAAAAATCCTAATACCATATATAATAACCTGAATTAAAGCTATTGAATACATAATTGTTTGTTTGTTATTGAAAATTGTGTGCAAGATTGCGGCATTTGTTTTCTCAGCAATGTGAACCTGGTACATCTCATCCAATCAATATCTCAAATTCGGGCGAAAAAATGGCCGACAATTAAGCAAAACCAGGTTTCGGCGAAATGAGATTCGATTGAATGAGAAGACACCACAAAAAAATAATGAATTTATAAAAAACGAAATTTTTATATCAATTGATTTCATCTATTAATTAATAAAACAGTAAAATACTACTATCAAAGTAAAAATGCAGAAAATTCTTCGTCCAAAATATCGAGGAACAAATTTTCAATAAATAATGGCTACAAATAAGTCGAATCAATTGCTCGAAAAAATCGAAATATTGTCAGAAAAAACTGTTTATATATCGAAATAATATCTCTCTTTTAAAATATAGTTTAAACACATCTTTCTCCATTAAAATTATACCAATCAATGACCACTTTCTAAACCTTTTATCCATAAGAAATCATCATATGATTGGTGCAAATTAATGGTCAATTCATTCAAAAATAAATTCATCGAATCTTTTCTATATTTTTCGTTCATTATTTGGAAGTTTTTTTTCGTAAATTTTTTTTCATTTTTTCCAAATTTTAGACAAAAAGAAGAAAATTTGAAATAAAAATAGAAAATTGAATTTGAATTTGAATTTTTCAAATACAACTGAATAATCAATTTTTAGGAAAAAAAACAATATTTTAAACTTTATTCAATGCACTCAAGTTCGTCACCATTTTTAAAAATGGTGTTTGTTTTTCGTTTAAATTATAATTATAATAATAGATCATCATGATAAAATAAGATAAAATAATAGAAAATTCAACAAATACAGTCTAACCTCTCAATAAGAGAGCAGTGAATCAGAGAAACGTTCGAATATAAGGTCCGACCACTGATTGTGTAATCAAATGATCGTATTCTCAGTAAATTCAATAAAATCCTAAAAGAGCTTAACATTAGTTAAGAACAAAGAAAACTGATTTCTCGCTTCAAAAGCGGGACAAATGTATGACCGATTGGTTGAGACGTTTCTCTAACCAGAGATCTGACTGTATTTCGATGAATATATTCTTCAATCTCAGCAGTGGTCAAACAAAGGGTTACTTTTACTCTTCAATTATAAATTAATTGTTCTTTTGTTTTAATGATTCAAAGAAAAAAAAGGACCAAATTATACGAGTTTTAAGACTTAAAGAACATTTGCTTTTGTTTTTGTCGTTGTTTTAAAAAATAGTTGTTTTTTATTAATAAATAAAAATAGAGTCAAAATAGAGTCACCCATCAAGTCATGTGTCGCATAACGGCCCGCAACGCGTACAACAGTTCGGCCTGAAGTCTGGCCTCGAATATCATGAGGTTTACGTGAATCTAAGGAAAACACAGAAAAGATATTCATTAGTCAATCATATCTTTAGGGAAACACCACTGCGTTGAGGTCAGACCCTCTCATATGGCTGTGCAATGCTCTGCGGGTTTTACCGGTTGTGTTTGCCTTAACTTATCTAACGTTTTATAAAATACTTTAATCGGAGTTCTTATCGATTATTAATAATAATTATCTTTCAATTCATATATAAATTCACATAAAATTAGTCTAAAATTATTCCCAATTAATCTGTTATTGGGATTACGTTTGATCTAAAAATAGGCTTTAAATTGTAAAAAAGGTTATTTCAATGGAATAAAACGCTACTAATTCAGCAACAAATTATGCATCATTTGAAATATGAAACAATTGCTAATATATTTTGATTGATCTGAATAAATATATATATATATATATAAATAATGATCTTAAATATTGTTATATATTATTTGATTATTCAAATTCGTAAACATTTGAGATATTCATAATATTGAGGGTCATTAACGAAACGAAAAAAGATGAAATAGTGTGAGTCTAGTGAACTGTTTCACTCCCCCACACTTGGCTATCATTAATAGCAGGTACAGTTTGCGTACAGTTTGGTGCAGAGCCTGTGCTCTGTCTTTTTCTTGAGATAATTTCGTGAAAAATCGTTTTCGACACTATTTATGGAACTCCTCCTCAAAGATCTGGTTTTAGAAGTAGTCGGGAGAGGGAGAGGAGCGATAGGGCCCGACATAAGGGAACCGCATTATTGCTGCGAACGATAAGACTAATTGTTTTTGTTGCATACCTTTTCCGAAGGCCTGAATCCACGCATAACTTTAGAGTAATCCCTATTAGTGTGGATCCGATGGGGATAACAACATAAAGACTTTATATAAGATTTTAGATTTCTTTCCAAAAGAATATTGACTTCGCGGTAGTCGTAGTCGTCGTGTCTGATCCCATACATCGACTGAATGTAGTTCCAAATGGCTCTACGGAAAGGCGTTGTATCGATGTTTGTCTTATTTCCCATTCTGTGCCAAAACAGTCAAACAAAACATACTCTTTAGTCAAAACAAATAACTTAATTATCGAAACATTATTACAGTTTTTGGGGTTTTCCTCAAATACTATCCCTTTCCTCATCACTACTCCTCACAAAAGATTCCCCCGATTTTAGTGACATATTTATGGACACAATTCTAGACTAAAGACGACCTCTATTTTGGTCTTAAAAATAGATGAGAAACCCGACTGACACCCAAAGGAAAGAATTGGGGGCAGACCTGAGTTGCGAACAACTGTTATCTAATTGATCGAAATGATGTGAATGATGTGTCCATTCAGTGGTAATTTGATTCATTTGGTACTTACGTATAATAAGTGAGATTATAGCAGATTTTGAACTTTTCGTCCAACAAATTGCCGATATCTGAGTAAAGTCTGTTAACGAGACTGAATCCGTGGTCATCCCAGGAGTAGTCCTGAACGCGAAATGTTGGAAAGTCTGACTCATCGCGTCTTCGGGCGAAGTCTTCGTAACCGAATTGCGGGTCTTCTAAAAACTTATACAATTCGGACAAAGACTTGTCCACTACTGGGCCGCCGACGGCAGCGCCGTTTGTGGCGACGGCGACGCCATTAGAATAGTTATTATTACTGTTATTACTATTAGTGTTATTCGTGTGGTTATTGCCGACGGGTTGGGCGCCCACTGCCTGCTGTTGTGGTGAGCCGTTGTGGGATGAGAACAATGGGGACAGAAGTTCTTGTGTCGGATACTCTAGTTTATCAGATTTATCTAATTTATCCATTCTATCAATCCTATCAATTCTATCAATTCTATCAAGGTTCTTTAAAAGGTCTTCCTGTGAGGCCGAGTCAGGCTCTGTGCCGGCGCTGCCCTTCTGTTCATTAATTGTCTGCATTTTCTTCATTAATGCCTCGACTTCTGCGCCGGCCGTCGGAGAACTCCCTGTGTTTTAAAGAAAAACATTTGGTTTAGAATTAAATGCAATTAATTATAATCTTTTAAAAACATTTAATAAACGAATAAAATATTAGACTTTTGTTCTACTCTTGTATTGCATGTATTGCAGGACTAATTAATAATAGGGATGAGTGAAAATCCCCCGAATTTTCTTTCCTTTTAAATGAGTTTTTGTATTATTTTTCGCAAAAATTAATTCTATTTTTATATAAAAACAATTTTTCTTTTAAAATCACTGACAAAACCATTGAATTCATTACTCAGTCGACTCCAACTGTATTCATGAGATGAGACAATGGGGGTAACCAAGGCGTACACCTTTCAAAACTGTGAGGAATTCTAATATTTCTTAATTAATCACGAATTTTTAGGCTTTAGAATGAAATGCATCGGATTCTTGGGGCAAAGTATGGTCAGGATAACTTTAATTCAAGCCTCTCAATCAAGTATCTTGCACATACCAGAGCGTAAAATACGAAAATAATTATAGGCTGTTCTCAGGCCTAATATTAGGATCAAAAACGCGAATTCTTGAGGTTTGAAAATCAACGAAATAATATTCCCCTCTCCTATGGAAAGGGAGTGCAAAAGGAAAACCTATGGCTTTCTCTGAATAAATTGAATGAAATTTCATTCTCTTCTTCTCTTCAATGAAATATTTAATGGAAATATTTTTCAGACGTTTTTATCTAATATCAAAAGATTCTTATCTAATCTTAAGGGAAAAATTTTGCACTCAAATACTTCACTAAATATTTCTCTCGTTATGAGTCGAGAAATTACAGTTAAGTCTTAAGGAAAACATTATTATTATTATTACTATTATATCATAGCTTTTGATAGCATTTGATATTATATTTAACTATTTTTTTATTCGACAAAAATATCTTAAAATAAAATATTTTTTACTAAATCGCGAGAGAGAGAGAGAGAGAGAGAGAGAGAGAGAGAGAGAGAGAGAGAGAGAGAGAGAGTCATTGGATGTAAATATAAAAAAGAGAAAAATATTCGGCGATTAATCTTCTTTTGCTTTAATTTCTTATTTTTTTCCACTCATTTATTTCCCTTTGAAATGATTTATTAGTGTTAACACCTCTTGGAATAAAAGAGAAGACCTTTTTTCTTAGTCTTTCCCCTTGTTTTTCAAAATACATTTATGAAGAGTAAAGCCTATGTCTCAGCAGAGGAGAGAAATCGGAGCAAAACATATATAAAAATAAAAGTCAATGAAAGTCATGCTTAAAGTCTGTCTTATTTTTGCGAAGAAGAGCTCTCAGACAGAGAGGAGAAGAGTAGAGAAGACTTTCAGATAAAAACGACTCAAAGAAAAATAGCGATAGAATTGTGAAGAAATGAGAAAAACAAGAAATTAAAGCAAAAAATAACAGAAAATGAATTTTAAATAAATATGTAATTAGTTTTTGATGAGTTCTCGGCTTTTATTTCTGGTGTTCTGTTCTATGTTTTGCTGTTTTTGGTGGGGGTCGGGGTCTCTAACAATTACCCTCTTTCAAGGCTATTGAAAGTAAGTGAACTCAAGGAAGAGAATGAATTGGATCATGAATTGGATCAGGTTCTACTTTTTGATCGATTGCACCCTGACTTTGATTGATCGCTTCAACCAAATTGTTCACTAAAAATGCTCAGAGAAATTGTTTAGTAAAAAATGTTCATAGAATTGATCATGATAATTCAATTCGAATTAAACTAGTTTTCAACTGTCAAGTATTAAATTGTGTGCTGTGCTGTGCAACTGTGCAAATTGGCAAAAGCAAATATTTGCAATTAGATCGTAATTGAAGGGATGGTCAGGGAGAGGGTAAATGAGCACATTTCTAATTATTGAATACTTATTTTAAAATCTGATTTTTCAGTCATAGTTGTAATTGTGATCAATGACCATGATAATGATAATAGTCACCATAATAGTGGTAAATTCTATTCCAATTTCAATGGTATTCAATGAAAAGTGTGAATTACCTAAACTAGTTGGCGATGCCGGCGCTTTATTTGGATTAGAGTGGAACCGGTGGTTGTGACCATTTTCTTTTTCGTCGCCCTCATTGACGAGTGTGTGACCCTCTGAGCCGATGGCACAGCCGAACACAAAGCTGGACAGTGCGTGGAAGTGAGACAATATCACTATCGCGTGAACCAATTCAGACAAAGACCAGGAGTCACTTCCTTTCGTTAATTTCTAAACCCAAAGAAAAACAGAGAAAACAATTTTAATGACAACTCTTTTGATGGAAAACAAGACAAAAATAAAAGACTTTTTTTCACTCAATTTGTTGAGAATTTTGAGCGAAAATTAAGTCTAAAAATAAGTCTCTTTTGAAAACAAATATAATTTATTTTTTGTTTTTATTTTCGGTTAATTAATATTCCAAATGTTGTGCTCAATGGGAACGACTACTCAGAATATATGTATTCCGGAGGATACTCTTCTAATTAATAATAGCATTAGCACTAGCACTAGCACTAGCATGGTGATGGTGATGGTTATGGTGATCCTTTTGCTCCTTTTACACTTACAAAGAAAGCCAATCAAAGCGTTCACTCATCGTCTCAAAGAGCCGGCGCTCAGAATAAATAGTCTGCTCTGAGAAGAGAACAGACCTCTCAAACAGATATTCTGTACGTAATTAAAAGCCAAGAATAAAATACTCTGAGAATTAATGAACGCCTTATCCTCTTATAGCGAAAGCACTGGTAATTATTGGCATTAATTTCGGGTAAAAAGACTTTTATTTTGATATAATATTTAATTTTATTCATTCCTTTGAAAAACGAAATTTAATTAAAAATGTCTCACAAATAGTGTTTTACTTTGGATTCTCAGTTAAATTAAGTGTTAAATGAATTTAAAACTCGAATGAGAAATGAATTTTTCAAATTTTTCTATCTTTTCTTCCTATTTATTGCCTGTATATTCATGCAAACTATTAACATGTAAACTAATTAGGAAGAACTCCACAGTGAAACCAATATTTAAATAAATTAAAAGCAATTTAACGCAGTTTTAATCGCGATTTTTAACCCCTTCCCCGACGGCACCGGACTATTAATACAGAGGTTTTACGGTATTGAGTGATAGCCTCTTATGTAAAGATAATTAGATTTTCAGAACTAATTAACAGATTTTGAATATTTGATAAGAAATTCAAAATTAAAGACAGAATTAAAACTTCAATTAATTTTAATCGCAAATTAAGATCAACTCAAAGGAGTAAATAAAACGTTCACATTATTATCAAGAGCTAAATGCGGTGTTTATGCTGTGCTTATGCTCGACGTTAAATGTATGACAGAATTAGTCATTTAATCAGAAGAAGAAAACCTTCGCTTAAATTAATGTCAAAATTGAATTTTCGAGTCAACTCTTCCCCCAAACTCAACACAACTCTACTCTTCTTATGAATTAAAGTAATTTGTTTTTTGACTTCGAATAGGAATTCCCTCTAAATAAGAGTGAAATCACTTACTATTTGAGAAAATACTTATTACTCTCGAATCAAATAAATTGAGTTTAAGTTCACTTTATTTAATTTAATTCAATTCATCTAAATTTAAATGACTCTTCAATTACTATTGCAGCGGTTCAATACACTGGATATGTGGCGGGGATGGCCAGTGGGGGAGGGGTTGCCCAATAAATTATATTTGCCTAATAAAATGTATGCTAATTTAGCCACTATTTATTAGTTTGAATTTATTTTTGCGCTCACAATCAGAATTGGCTATAATTCTGGCAAAAGAATCATTTTATTGTTATCCCTCCCACTGGTCATCACTGAAAAGACATTTAGGCGTTCGAGAAACAGGGAATAATAGCCAATAAAGATTTTTGTGTCCCAGACAATTTAAGTCCATGCAAATGGATAAGTGGCAGAAAAGCACTCGAATGGCCTGTGCTGTGCTGGATGGCTGTGCTTGTGCTTGTAGTTGTACTTATACTTGTACTGGCACATATTTTTATTTTCGACATATTTATTGAGGAAAGTCATAAAATTGTGGATAAAATTACTCCATTTTATATGAACTTTGATTTGTTGTTCTGCACTCTGATAGACATATCTCAGAGTTTTTTAAATAAAAATATTATTTATTAAAAGAAAATCATTTTTTGAAAAAAATAAATTCATTTAATATTTAAAGCGAAATAAGAGATCAAAAATAGTGTTAAATAGAGTTCGATTAGAGAACAGAAAATCAAATAAAATGTATATTTTTGTTATCGAAAAGAGAGCCAAAAATGTGGCACAAAGTTATAGACAGGACTAGACGTAGACCAAGAATCTGATAATTATCAATAAGTTTGCAATTTTTCCGCAAATGAGTTGAATAAACAAAATATTTGTTTCACTCATTTCAAGCGTTAGTTATATTTTTTTTCTCGACTTTTGATTATCGTTTATATTATTTTCGAACCCATAATAAACTGGTTATAAAATTTTGAAATTTTTCCAAATGGATCCCAAATGGATCCGGGCTATTGAACTAATAAACTAATGTTTATCTATTAGAGCACAGTCTTCTTCTACAAATAAACATGGTACGATATTGGTAGTCTATTGCTAGACTACTTTCCTCACAAAATACTCTGCTTATTCATTTATTTTTAGGATTTTCCAATTAGTAAATAATATTTGTCCTAGACTGTATTAGACAGTTTGGCAAAAACACGATTGTTTATAACTTTTTATAACCTTTTTTAACTCAGCCATGTCTATGTCTAGCAAGAAAAATAAGGTCGAAAATAGTAATGAATTTGAGCGCAGGTTATTTGCGATAAAAAATTGTTGAAAATATTCGCGCAAAAGATCGGGAATAACCTGATGTAAGTGTAAAATAGAAAAATCGATTCCAGTCTTCAATAGAAAGTTTTACACTCAAAGGGAATCCATAGAAATGTGTCACTCATTGGCAGCAAAACCAATGATTATATTTGAAAATTTCAATTTCATCGCATTGACAGCCATTCCCTTAACGACACACCAATTGGTGTCAATTAATTACAATTTATAACAAAAACAACAAATGAGTAAAGTCTTTGAGATTAGAGAAAAAACAAGAAAATAATTGTCAAACAATTCTTTTGGCAAATTTACCTCTCATTGAATATTTTGAAAATATAATCCATTTAATGCCAATAATAGGGAATAACTATTAACTATTAATTACCGGTTTATACGACTGCACAGACATGTATTGATCAGACATGGGATCAGCCGAATGGTAATCAAATAATTGAAAATACAATTGTATTGTAATAAACATTTTATTAATAGTTTTCTCTGCAATAAAACACTTGTTTTGTCTGTTGGAGAGAACATAAGTGGAATACCCTGATAAAGCCCCACTCTATTACATGGGTGAACTCAAAAACTAATTTATCTTATTCTACATTTATATAATTCTTAATAATTGAGCACAATTGAGCATATTTGAGCACATTTGAGCATGGTGAAATTGGTGAAATCGTCTACAATTAAAATCAATAACAAAACGCATACTATTGTATGAAACAATGCAGGGGTAGATCGAAAAGGAGAGTTCAAGAGACTGGTATCAGTTTTCTAGGTTTGTGCGCAAACTAACCAACATTATTGACGAGAATTGTCTATTATAGCTATAGCTGTCTATAGTATTGGTATAATAGATGAATAATTGCGGGATATTTTAATTTCATTGATTTGTCTCAAACCCGAACCAATAGAGATCGGAAAAGATGGTCGCCTTCTGTTTGTTTTGAATACTTTCTGTTTTAACACAAATTGATCATAACTTAAGACAAATACAGAGTACTATAATAATCATCAATTAATGGCCAAAAATGATCAAATGGTAAATTGTGAGACACTGTCCCACAACTAGAGCTGCGATATATTCTTAATTTATTGGTTTACCGAAGCGGTAGGGAATATGGACTGACGACTGGCTGTGCGTTTGGTGCGCATGTCATGTGTCGGTCCCATTGAATTGGTGTTTGAATTAAAAGGCAAGACATAAGACATACCTCAATATGAGTTTTGCTGATAAGCCACGGCTGATGTGCCAACAATTTGTTGATTTGGTTCAGATCTCTCAGCTTTTGGGGAATGTGGTCCAAACCCTGGAGCCACAGCGGGTCACCACCAGAGGCCAGGAACTCATCCCGCGATACGTTCACCAAATACTGGCACTGGTGTCGGGCAGACGCCTAACACACAAACAAAGACAACAAAAAACACTTTTATTTTTCCGGTTTTTTGACAAAAAATTATTTTATATTTATTTTACGCAAAAATTCGGTAAAATTCCCACAAAATTGGGACTATTTTAGGGGTAAAACAGGCCTTCGAGCGAAGGGCCGGCGTTTGCCTCTAAGTGAAGGACAACAACAACTCACCATAATTGCGATGTACTGACGGGTCGGGTAAGAGAGCGGTCCATCGCCACGAAGGATGAAGTTGTGAGCCCTGACGAACGGGTCCTTATAGTTCGGATGACAAGATATGATTTGTGTGACCCCATCGTCCACAATGTAATCTCTGCTGTCGTTCTGTAACATTATTATTGAGTTCAGTTTAGAATTGCCGGTAAAATCACCAGAATATATGGTTATCGAGATATTTATTTATTAATTAGTTGGATGAGTCAGATCAAGGGGCAATCATACAAAAATCATCATTTTATTTGATTGGTGTTTTAATTTCAACGGCAATTGTCATTGTTGTCCCTCTTTTTTTCAGAACAACTGATTCCTAAGCCTCACAAAAACAGACAATGAAAGAGAGAAAGAGAGAGACATTTTTGCGATTGCCCTGACATGATTGAGTTAAAATCACCTTGATCATCTCACTAGCATTTGTTTTAAAAAACTTATTCAAATGACCATAATATTAGTGAATTGGAGCGGTTTTCCAATGAAGTCGATAAACAATTTTTGAACAATCATTAAATGCTGAGACAGTCTGTGGACACAAATAAACAGAAAATTATATAAATTCACAAAAAGAGAGAAAAACTTTTATTATTATGTGTTTTATGTTCTGTTTTTGGGTACAGAATAAGAGAACCGAATCTCTCGGAGTAAACACTTTGAATGTATGGGCTCTCACTCAACGCAGAGTGAGCTCTCAGCTGCAGTACTGGAGCGCACGCGCACTACAAACTCGGCTGATCTGAGCCAACATCCAATCAGATGTCGTAATACTTGTAACTATGCACTCAATTCTGTGCCTCAATCATTAGGGACTCACTACTAACTACGTAGACATACCCAAGCGGTGGAGTGGTTGAGCACAGCCTCACCAGTGAGAGGCACAGCACTCCACAGCTGATCTCTGGACCGGTTGACAACAACACTCTTCTTTATGTTTACTCTGATTTAGTGCTAAAAATGATTGGAACCAAGGTAACTAATCCTAGATAATCTGGCCATGCTTCTACCACAGCTCTATGATCTCACGTATACATGCTAATTTCTTACATCATTTAGATATGTTCTAGGACTGTCATCACATATTTCAGGCATGAACCTGACTGGAAAATATCAGCGCTTGATAATTTAAAACAATAAATAATCATGATAATACTAGTTGTTATGAACTGTCAATTGCGTAATGGAGAGTCAAAAATCATAGACTCAAACCTTACTTGATTTGTGAGCGGTATCACTCTGTGCTCAGAGACAGCACTCTATGAATAAACAGCACTAGTATTGTAAGAGAGGGTATATGAAAGGCCATAAAAAACTTTTTGGTGAATAGATTTTTCTGACAAAATACAAAATATGTGTTCCCTCTCTTCCTCTCCTACTCCCTCTCCTACAGTCAAACACTAATATGAATATAATTTTTTAAATATTGACAAAACCCTTCCCTTTTAGAGCCCATTTGGAGCCCTTTTAGAGTAAAATGCATTAAAAGAAAAGACACATCAATTGCGTCCCTTTCCTCTGCTATAAGACCTGTTATTTTTATTTTTTCTTCTTCTGACTGAATGGTGAACTTTTAACCCCCGGTTACTTTTCGGTAATCAAATACCGGTTCCTCTCATTTTTGTCTCAATACTTGGTCTCTCTGTTTAAGAGTTGTTTTCCTTCTTTTTCTCTCTTCTTTTGTTACTAATATTTAGTAGTTTTTTGTGATAATTATATATCAAATAATTTATATATTACTCGGATTCGACTGTAATTCCAAAGACAACAACAAATCCTTTTGAGTGAACAGAATATTAGCGACAAAATCAAAGTTATTTTTGGGGTCGGAATACAAAATTATGATAAATTAGCTCCGAATAGATTTCAGTTATTGATTAACCATTAAGGATAAGCATAATCACATTGTGAATCGGGCTCAGACTCATAGACATAGTCGAGCAGAATTTCTGCATTTTTTCACTCTCACCAAATCAAAATTGTCTGCTTTTTCAACGGAATAACAAAGTTTCTGGTTTCAAAACATGTGCTCAGTGATGCTCATGGCTAATGATGGCACGGAAAAAGTCCCTGGATGTCCTGCTCTGTTCCTCATTGTTATCGCCTTTATCTAGCTTATCTAGCAAAAAGAGTTCAACAACAAAAAAGTTATAAACTAAGCATGCTTGTTTTTATTCCTGAAAAAGTGTCAATAGTTTTGCTCAAAGGATTATATCCTCAATAAATTCATTTAAATTTAATTTTTAGTCAATTTATTGATATAAAACTCATAAAAACTAATTTAATATAAAGATTTTCGAGTAATTTGCACCCCCTAATGACACCCCACCATTACTCATCTCTGGAAATATGAGATATTTTTTTCGAACCCTATCTCTGATTTCATTTCAATTTTATTTATGAAAAAAATAAGGGAAAGTAGTCTACAACTTGACGTCAAAAAAATTATTTTTGGCGGATATACAGCTCTGAGAGTATCTGAGAAATAAAGTGAAATAAAAAGAAATAAACAGAACTAAACATGATCATTTTCAAAGATAACTTTTAATCGCTTTCTTAACAAAAAAGCTATTTCTTAGTAAAAGCCAAAGCTTTACGAAAAACACGTTTTTAAGGCTCTCTTAGCCTTTGATTACATATAAGGCAATTGACGTATCGATAATTACTGATGTAATTTGATTTCACCATTTGAGCGGTGATTTTAGTAAATGATCGAGTATTTGAGGCATAAGAGTATATGAACAGTATATGAGGAGTATATGAGCGGTATATAAGCGGTATATGAGCGGTATATGAGCGGTATATGAGCAAGGTTATTCAAAATAATTAGAATTAGTCTCACGAATAATCGCTATTTATAATAATTTTGTTGCGTTTATGTTATGTTCTGTTCATTCAGTATATGTATTGTGTGTGTGTTGTGACTCACTTTAATGCCATTATTAGTGCTGATGTTAGACGACTATCACGTAAATTATGATTAGATATATCGGTTAGAAAAAAATTTGTGTCAGATAACAAAGAGAAAATGAGAACTCAGAACTGATCAGAACTGATCCTGGTAAATCTGGTGAATTGGTATAACTCTAGCTCAAAATTCTCGCGTATCTAATTGCGTTATGCGATTGGCCCGGGGAACACCTGCGGTGGCAATTTGTGTGCAAATCGTTGTCGAGTACACAATGCTTTTCTATTGGAAGTGCTCGTGGATATGGTGTTTCCCGCAGAGCATATACCGGGAAATGTGTGGCAATAAATATGAGTCTTTGGGACAGATCAGGGCTTAAGTGTCGTCCGATGCGTAACGTAATGTTCGCAATACATGCAAAATAAGAGCCATTTTTCTGATGAAATATTGAAAATAATTTGCATTACGTTTAGGAGTAAATGCGGTCTTCCCTCAGGAATGGGCCCTTCCTTTACTAAATCAGTTTTGAGAGAGAGATATGAGTGAAAAATAGCGCTCGCATTACAGCATATCAGCCAACACTTCTCCTCGTCCCGGGACACCAGTTGTGTGTTGGCTGTACTCTGCTATGTATGTGTGAGCTGTTTATGTGTTCGTATGGCTCAGCCCTTCTGTTCACAGTTAGCCTCAAAAACAAGAAGAATTAAATGAAGAAAAAGTCTCAGAACAGACCAGAATCGGAACCTGATTCGCCTGAAACAGCTGAGCCTTGAGCATGCATTTCAAGTTGACCTTGCTCAGCTCAGCACAGCCACAGCACAGCACTTGCATATTCTCGATTCACTCAATATACATAAACATGCATTTTAGCGAAGATTTATTCATAAAATAAAATAAAGAGAATTAATATTACAGAGAATAAGAAGGAGAGGAGAGAGAGAAAACTCGTATTTAATATTAGGTGTTTTACTTCCAAACATCCATTAAAATTCTCTCTCTCTCTCTCTCTCTCTCTCT
>JAQIXD010000101.1:0-43492 GCA_034699985.1 Minunthozetes semirufus
ATGTCTGTCAAATGTCTGTCAAATGAATATCACTTTGGCTTTCGATCAGTTGATTCCAAAGCAGTGAGAATTGCATTAATCATAAACTGTTTTTGTTGTTTGTCTTTAGTGTTCAGTAATTTAATCAAAACATTCTTAATGTACGTAACATTTAAATGACTCATCGGTTGAAAGCAATTGATTTGAGAGAAGTTTTTCTCCAATTCATTGATTCTCGACTGAAGTCTAAATATAAGGCAAAAGAAAATTATTAGCAAACGTTATGTTGTGCTCATTAGTGAAGTCATACCTATATTTTTCAGTATTATATTTCCATTTGAGTTCTCTGAGAGCGCACTCATATTCTCGGGCCTGAAGTCTGGTCTCCGCTAAGTCTATCTCTTTTCGCGCCAATTCGTTGGCATAGAATAGGGAAACACCGCTTGGATTTGGAACTGAATATGACTTTTCGCTGTTTTGTTGTTCTTCTCTTTCATTTGTTTCAAAAACTGGATAATTGTCTGAATTGTGAGAAGTGGTCGGACTGTCAATCGATTGTTCGTCTTCTGAATGTCCATCTTTTGGCTGTATTTCCGAAAGTGTGGGCAAAACGACCGCTAATTCACATTTTTTGCGATTATTACTAAACAAATCCGAATCAAAAACAAAGTCTGTTTGTGTCTCAACATCTGTTCCAATCACTTGTTTTTCGATAACTATTTCTTCAGTTTTGTCTTTTTGCTCATCATATGTCCACTCAATTGATTCTTCTGTTTGTATTCCTCGTGATTTGAATGTCTTTTCGGGTTTCAACTCTTCAGCAGTTTTTTGGTTAACTGTTTTATATTTCTCCAATTCTTTAGCTATTTGTTCATAATTTGTGGTCAACTCTTCGATTAACTTTTTGTCTTTAAATTTCTGTGATTCATAATCGCCACAAATAGTAGACATTTCTGCGACTCTGGCCTCAAGAGAAATGATCCGCTTTTGCTGTTCATGAGAATCATTTAAAGGCAGAACAGCTGCGGAACTGATGGATAATAAATTGTCTCTTTCGAGAGACACTCTTTTGTAATGTGTCTCTAATTTCTTGTATCCTTTGACCAAATCATTCAAACGATTCTCAATTAAAGTAATCTTAGATTTTTGTTCATTAATTACTTTATTTTGTTTAATACAGTTTTGACACTCATTTGAAGACATGATTTAAATCTTGGATTAAATGACAACAAAACAGATGTTTAATGAAAACATCGTTCGAACGCATGCGTTGAGTGACAGCCAATAGTGAAGTGATTTTCATTTGATGTGAATTTCGAAGCATTTCTTTCACTAATATTTCGTCAAAAGTTTTGAACAAATGTTTTGACTTTTTTTCCAATTATTTTCACTTAATTTTCGCCACATTTTATAAACTCTTATCTTTGGATAACAAACGGATCTCCAGAACAATGTCTTTAGCAGAACAGCAATTGGATAACAGTACCTCCGATGATGAGGTTATCTTTGATTTAAACTTTTTTTCATAATTTGTCTTTAATTTGATTTACATTTTGTTTGCTTCTTAGGGAACGTTCTTTCAGGACATCGACGAGTTGTCAAACTGTGGAATCGTTAGTCAATTGAATACTTAAACCACTTTTCGTCTTAAATTCTTATAAGTAATTGAATTAATAGAATTCGTCAGACGTTAAGAAGTTGAAGAGCGCCGGCATTTGCACATTAAAGGGATTTCTGATGACAACAACCAAAAGATTGGTCGCTATTAAAGGTTTGAGTGAAGCAAAGATCGATAAAATCAAAGAAGTGGCGAAGAAATTGACTCAAAAGGAAACCATGTTTTTGACCGCCAATGAGGTCTCACTTCAGCGCAAAAGTGTATTCAAAATAAGCACCGGTTCTAAGGAATTAGAGTCTGTTCCCACTCTTCACTCAATTATTATTAAATTCATTGAATTCTTTGATTTTATTATTAATTTATAGCAAACTATTGGGCGGAGGAATGGAGAGTATGGCCATCACTGAAGCCTATGGAGAGTACAGATGCGGAAAGACTCAGATATCGCACACTCTCTGCAGTAATCACTGAATCAGTAATTCTTTGATTTTATATAAAAACTCAATTTCTTTGATTTCAGTCACGTCTCAGATCCCGACCGACAACTTTAAGGCAGGAAAGGCTGTGTTTATAGACACAGAAAACACATTCCGTCCCCAAAGGCTTAGGTATAAGAGTTTTGAATGTTTTGATCCATTTTTATATTCGTTGTATTCTTCAGACAAATCGCTGCCCGCTTTGGATTAGAAGAAGACGAGGCTCTCAATAACGTACTGTACGTGAGGGCCAACACTAGTGAACATCAGTACGAAATTATGGGTATATTTACCAATAATTATATCATAAAATGTCACAAATGGTTGTCCTCTGCTTTTAGACGCAGTGGCGGGTCTTTTCCACTCGAGTGGCGGTCAGTTTAGGCTTTTGGTGATCGACTCGATTATGGCTCTCTTCAGAGTAGACTATTCCGGAAGAGGAGAGCTCTCAGAACGACAGCAAAAATTGGCTCAACTTATGTCTAAAATACAGAAAATTAGTGAAGAATATAACGTCGCTGTCTTTATCACTAACCAAATGACTGCAGATCCCGGTATAAGAGCCCTTACCTCAGTTCTGTCCTCACTTTACACACTATTTAGGAGCGACGATGTCTTTCCAGGCGGACCCCAAGAAGCCAATCGGTGGTCACATTCTAGCGCACGCCTCCACTGTTCGCATCGCTCTAAGAAAGGGAAGGAATGAGAACAGAATCGCAAAAATAGCTGACAGTCCAGACTTACCCGAAAGTGAGGCCACTTTTTCAATAACTGAGGGTGGAATCGATGACGCAAATGATTGAGTCATTTGTGGCACTCATTCCTCTTATTCTTAAAATACTAATTCATTAGTATTTAATTCATTAATTCATTCATTCATTACTTAATTGAGTTTAACATTAATTTCGTTGAATTACTTCCAAAATATTCTCTAATTATTTAAATATTGTTTTGTTTTCACTTAAATAACAATAAATTTATAAAAATTTAATAAAAATGAAAATAATTTTTGAATTAATTTTAAAATTATTTGAAAATATTTTAAACAATAAATTGACTGAAATAACGCGAAAACCATTGAATTTTTAAATAAAATTCAGAATTGATTTTAAACTGTAAAAAGTCTTTCAATTGATCTCAAAAAGTGATTAAATGCCAAAAAACGATAAAAACCCGAAATCCCCGGACAGGGGTCGCGAAAGAGACTATGATATCAGTGGCCGCCGACGATTCCTGACATTCGTTGGCCGCGAAGAGAGGAATAAAGAATTTGTGGTCTTTTGTAAGATCGACGGCGAATGGCTTCACAGTAAGTGGCCGTACATTTTGGAGGACACTTTTGCCGAATTCCAGATGAATATATCGTCGTTTCTGGTAATAAAAGATCGGAAGGAACTCTGGACAGACGCTAATATTGATAAAAATGTTCAGCAATGGTTTGATGACAACCACAGGAAGTTAATCGGTGCCCACCTCTTCACCACTCGCTTCGGGACCATTCAAATGGTTTATATGTCAGTCCAAATGAGAGCCGGCCTCCCAATCATCGCGACTTCTGAACCGTTCAACATAAACGCGATATATCCAGTGATTCGTAACGAAGAAGATCCCGGTCTTCAGCAGCTAATCATTGGGCTGTTCTTTGGCTCCTGTGATAAGTCAAAGTATAGATCAATCGGCAATCGTTTGCACCAAAAGATGGACTATTCGTGGCATACAATCGACAATTGTTGGGAACTCAATGAAAAGTTCTTCGACGACAAGTTTGTCCGTCAGTGGCATAACTTTGAGGGACGCCATCACTTCGCACTGTTTGTCGATTCGTGCACTAAACTAACGGTTACCGATAATTGTCTTCCAGAGGGACAGAAGACCCGCAGTCTTATACAACAGGGAGGAGTTGTTATAGTTGAGGGACAGCTGAGAATAAGAATCAAAGAATTAGATTCTTCTTATTCTTTCGAAGAATGTTTCAATAATGGAGTGTTTGTTCCGAGAAATAAGGAAATGAAAGCCGCGGACTATCAAAATCCGGTCCTCTTTCTTCACGCGACAGAATCAAAGTTCGATAGTCTTTGTTGGGATCTTGTGGTCACTCAAACAAAAGAAGACAACCGATCGAAAGCCCTCTTTATTCTTATGCTTCCATTTGCCTGTCGTTTCTCTTTGGTAAACTGGGACTCAGGTATGGAAGAGATATGGGCCCGACATTCATACCAACGTCTCTACGAATCTAATATTACGGTAAAGGAAGGCACCGAAAGACCTAATGTCACAGAATTCCGTCTTCCCCGACAGGCGATACTTAATAAGATCTTAGGGTTGGAACCTCAAAGACTTATCAAATGTGAACACAAAGTAAAGTTACCGCCACTTCTTGTTAAAGGTCTGGATTCGGTTCCACCAATGACTCCGATACATAGCTTTAGAAGAATAAAGAGTATTAAACCGGACGTAATTATGGACAGCAAAGACAACTGGGGATATACCATACCTCCCGCTTATCCGCCAATTGAATACAAGATCAACAATATATGGCATTACCTATACTTACCAAACAATAAAGAAAAGGTTTTCGAAGAAGACCTCTATAGACACGCCGTCACTCTTGAAATTGATGGAAGGGCTGAGCCTTGTCTTAGATATGGGGACAGAGTATATAGACTGAAGAACAGAGTCATTACTATGGATGAGTTCGAGACAGTAAAACATGTGCGACAACTCGAAGACAAACCAACTGCAGAACGATATTCTATTATTGATGGAGTGTCCACTCGTTTGGGAGCCGACGGATGGATCTACAAATCTAAGGGAACGCCTGTTTGCACTTATGAAACGCTATATTATTATCGATTCAAATAATAGTATCAAACAATCGATTCATTTGTTTATTTATTTTTCTGTTTTCTTTAATTCAAACATAAGTTCAATAAAAATGAATTAAAACTTAAATGAAATCAAATTTATTTCAATTTAAACAACTCTTCGATACTAACTCTGACCCCTCGAAGGCGATAGTGATCCGGATTTAGGCGTCCATTTGGACAACCCTTAAGACAGGGCCCATAATCATTGATACTGTAAGTAATGAGTAATTCATTCTTGTTATTAGTGAGCTCTGGATGACTGATCGCCATATAGAAGAACGGGTAGTGATTGTCTACTTTTGCCTCATCTATGCTATGAATCGCTTTCTTTTCAGTGAACGGACCGGTAATGTGATCACTATGTCTGACATAAATATGGTGTCCCTGATCGCACTGAATGCTAAACTCAGTGCTTATAACAACAATTTTATCCTTGACTTTAGAGACGGCCATAGAATTTCCATAATCATCGAGTAATGGGTGCGCAGAGTTCACATCAGTGACCCATTTGCTGCCGTTCCAAAACTCAAAATCGTGTTCCGGTTCATTCTTGTGAAATCTGGACACATAGAGGGCCGAACCCATGGGTTTTCCATTTCCTTTTTGTCCGAAAGCATAGATATAATCGTCACCATTAGTGACAAATCCATTACCAAAATTGATTCCATTGAAGTGTTGAAGTTTTTTGTATCCTGATACTTTTAGTGTCTTCACATTCAACTTACACCAGTGATCATTTCCAGTACTTCTAAACCCTAAATTTCCACCCGTTCCCGTATTTTCCAATTCAGTGCAATAGATATAAGCAGTCTCTCCGATCTGTATTCCGTGTCCCGTCCAATAGAATTGTTTCTTGTCGTCATCAGCTTTGAACAGCGACTTGAATGGTGTCGGTTCTCCCACAAGAGTTATCGTGTGATTATGAGCCCAATCATTGATCGGTTGAACCATTGCTGAGTTACGTGTCTTTAGATATGAAAATAGTGTTTATAAACATTTTATAAATTGTTTTATAATTTTAAAGAATAATCGCTTGAAAGGGATTACCTGAAAAAGAGATTACCTGAAAAAGACATGGTTGCATTCCATCCTTTTTGTCGAAGTCGTTGTAATGACTGTCACCGAACAACCAAATGGTTCTCTTGTCATTCAAAGCTATTGAAAATCCTCCGTCACCTGAAGTAATGCCATCCGTTCTTCTGAAGTAATTGTTCACTTCATCATCTTTATGACCGATTAGTCCAAAGACAGTCCAATCGGCAGATACCAGAAGAACAACAAGAAACTGATCTTTAATTCAAATACAATAAAAGTTTAGTTTTATTTTCGAAATTAAAACAAAAAACTATTAAATATTAATTATTTCTCACATTTTATGCTTAAATTCATTGTAAAGACAGAGACAGAGACAACAGAATTGTTTTTCTATCTTTTATATACCTTTATATACGATTATTGCATATATTAGAGTCTTTTCTCAAATGTCATCTCAAGAATCCTGAGTGGAATTAATAGATTAGTTTTGCACTCAGTTTCAGTCGATTAGATAAATCATTTTATAGACTAATCATAGATTCAATTCATTATTTTATCGAAACATAAGAATTGAATAACAAAAACAACTTTTAATTAAATTAATGAAACAATTTATAGAATTAAAGGAAAAGGTGTTAAACGCCTCTCAAAGAGTAATCAAGAATTAAGTAGTGCTTTCAGGGAATAGCACAGCCATAGACTCTGAGGAACAGAATAAAGGAATTGAATTAATAATTCGAAAGTTTATTCAAATAATGAAATAATAATTGTTTTATAAATACATGAATTGTTTGAAAGGATGTCAGATATCACAGAATATTCTGTTGTTATAAACAAATTCCAATTCTATTGATATGGGATTTAAGATTGCATTACATTTGAGTCCAAATTCTGATTGAAAAAAACATAAAATTATTTCAAATGAATTATAATTTGATTTTTAAATGAAATTATTATTTGTTTTAAAAAACAATTAATTAATTGAATGTAATATTCATATCATATATAATATATTCGACACATTTTTGGCCAATTATTGCATAGAAAACAATATAACAATTGGTTTATGTCTTAAATAGTAATCAATTCTTGAGTTTATAAATATATTTCGGTTTAATTATAAGAATTTAAAGACATTTACAGAATATTTGATTACATTTTGACAAAAAACGGATCAAATCGATGGTAAACTTCAATTGCATTTACTGTTAATCGAGTCATTAGAGTCACAATTGGAGACAATTAATGAGAAGATACAGTTACCGAAACCACTGAAGCACAACAAGAAGACGGCCACTGCGAACACAAGGGAACAGATGGTACACGGCTTCCGCTCCAACACATATCCGATCAGATATAACACCACAAACATCACGTGATTCTGAAGAAGTGTAGCGTTCGTTGGCTTCGGAATCAGAAGCACTGGAATTAACCACTGAAGACAATACATGACTAAATCATATATCAATTCATATAAAAGAAGAGATCTTTATAGTGATGTTCCGATTAGTTCTTAAATTCTTTAGTTTTTTGTTTTGAAATCTGAAAAAATAATTTTATTTTTAATCACAATTAATGTCTTTTTCATCAAATGATTACAAATTTGTCTCAAATTTAAGATAATTTCAAATAATTACTCAATATTTCAATCAAATGAAAGATTAATAAAAGATTTGATTAATAATTAAATGAAAATAATTTCCGATTGAAATCAAGACTCGATTTCCACTCATTTCAAGTCTTTTCTAATGTTTACAAAACGATGTCATCCGCTGTCAGAGAGTCGATCAACAGATGGCAGTAATGCCTTTGTTTTCAATAATCTTCAAAATATCAACAAATCAGTGAATTTTGTCATTCATTTGATTTGTTTTTAAAATTATCTTCAATTGAGTTCAGATAAAAAATGTATGGCTTAGAAGAAGCGGGAATTCCAGGCAAAGAATATCTTCGCGATTCATTAACCAACTGTTCGGATCCATTGCGAGCCATCGAAGAGTTCCAAACAGAAAATGGGATTCTTTTGCCATCTTTGCGACCAATGCTTCCGTTGCTTGACTTGCATGGAGTCAAACGACTGGACTTTCATTTCTCTATTCTGGAAGAGTTGAGGGACAAACTGATTGGTCGTATCGACGATATGTCCAAAATAGAGCAAAAAGAACGCGAAAACAAACTCAAAGAACTGCTTAACAAAAGCTTTCCCTTAATCCGTGTCCCATCTCTTCAACCGGTAGTTATGACAATTCTTAAGAGCCTGGAAGTAGTTGAAGACAAATATCTAAAACAATTGGTCGCCGATAAGAGTCTGTACGAGAAATGCGATGTATCTGTCAAACGGCAGATATGGCAACAGCACCAGACACTCTTCGGTGATGAGGTCTCTCCTATTCTCTCACAATATATCAAAGAAGTAATTGATTTGATCCGACATTTAATGCAATTATTTAATTGATTTATTTATTGAATTCTTCAGAAAGAGTCCATTTTCTTCAACTATAAAGACGTGAATAAGACTTTCTATTCTTTGACTCCAAAAGTTCGGCGACAAAACCAAATAATACAGACTTTGGTCAAAATGGTCGGAAAGAATGTCCTCCTCTACGATACAATCCTTCAATTTTTAAGAACATTATTCTTGAGAACGAAGAACGTCCACTACTGTACTCTTCGAGTATCGCTTTTAATGGCATTACACGACGCAGAGATACAGGACATCACAGGTATGGATCCGTGTCATAAGTTCGGCTGGTGTTTAGACGCATGCATTCGGGAACAGAACGTCGATCCAAAGCGCTCTCGAGAACTCCAGGGATTTCTGGAAGGAGTCCGCAGAGGACAGGAACACGTTTTGGGTGATATATCAATGACTCTGTGCGATCCGTACGCCATTAACTTCTTAGCCCTGTCCTGTATGAAGATTATAAACCATCACATCGTTAATGAAACCCTCGCCAGAGATAATCACGTTTTGATGCTTTTGCTTCGAATGCTTAACTTAGGTCTTCACAGTTGGGATATTCTCAACTCTCAGGTCTTCAGAGAGCCCCGACTCGATCCCGACCTCATCACTAAATTTATTCCACTCCTGATGTCATTTATTGTCGACGATCAGGTCCGGAGCGTTAACTCTAAGCTCCCGCCCGATGACAGAGAGTCAGCTCTGGCTATAATAGAACATTCGGGTCCTCCGCCTGATTCCTATCAACAATTTGTGTCTGAAGACAGATTGGCCTCAATTTTGGCCATTTATTACACAATTCAAGTGACAAAACAAAAGGACAAACAGGCAGTTATGCGAGTATTGGGAACTCTATCCTCTTCTCATGAGAACCGGGCTCTCGATGACCAGTATTTACATATTTTGGTTAATAATCTGATAGGGATGACCGATGACTTCAGTAGCGAAGAGTTTTGTTCCGTTGTCTTCGACGAAATATTTCTACCGGCGCTGACATATGGCAATGTTGTGCACCAATTGATGAAATTGTTGTGGCACTGCCTTCACTCCATTCCTCGACAAAGACTCGAAAATATGATTAAAATTCTGGAATCGTTTGCGTTTCACAACGAAAACAGTAAAACCCTCTCAAAAGAACTCATAACAAAAGCCAACGATTTTCTGACAAAAGCCGAAACTCAGTCACAAAAATCAGCCCAAAGTACCGAAGAGGTTGGGTTCGCGGCATCTGTGTTGACCCCCACCTCTCATCACGATTGAGTGACTTATTTATTCTGATCTTAAGTTTTGTCTTTTAATCAAATTTTTGGTTATTTTTTAATAAAACAAATGATTCGAAGATTTGGACTCTTTTTTGATGAGATTTAATAACTTTTATTAGAGATTCAGTATTTGAGCCTCAATTGGAGGGACCCTTTTGGTTGCGCTGTTGATGAACCACCATTTGTAAGGCATGAGCCAAGTCCTGACCCGCAAAGTTACATAACTCACAATAACCCGGAGGTCCGACCGGTCCTTAAATCATATCAAGTATTAAAGAATTGATTTGACAGCAGATAACTAGAATACCTGGAGGACCAGGAATTCCTGGTGGACCTGCTCTTCCCTGTTGTCCTCTTTCACCCTGCGGTCCCGGCAAACCTATGCCCTGAGGACCAGGCGGTCCTATTTGGCCGATATTACCCTAAAGTTGAATAAATTTGATTTAAGATATATTTAATGGGAAGAATAGATTACCGGTTGTCCCCCTTCACCCTCTTCTCCTCGATCTCCTTTCAATCCCTGATCACCTCTTTCTCCTTTGAGTCCTGGTGGTCCCTGAGAACCTGGCACTCCTGTCCATCATAAGTAAATTTCAAAATTTTGTTCACAATTAATATAAAGATAGAATACCCGGTAAACCAATAAATCCTATGGAAATTCAATTAATAAAACATTAGAATAAAACAAATAAAAAACAATTGAAATAAATTGAGACCTCTTTCACCCTGCAGTCCAATAGAACCGCTCTCTCCGGGCGGACCTAAAATAGTTAAACAATTATTTTTGATTCGCTTGTTTTGAGTAAATACCTGGTGGTCCCTGCGGACCAATCCTTGATTTTCCAGGTCTTCCAGGAGGTCCGGGTGAACCTGTTATCAACATAAAAGATTGTGATCTAATTTTGATTTAAAAGATTAGGAAACCTTTGAATCTGGCGTTCAGTTCATTCATGTGTTCTGTTTTGAGAAATCAATTAAATTGCGATTAAAATCAAATTAATATAAAAACCTCTCAAAACAGTTGTAATTATTTCCTTCAACTCCTCTTCGGTGTAAGTTTTTCCAGGAATTCCGGGCATTCCTGGCACTCCATTTTGACCTCTTGGTCCTGTTTGACCTGATGGTCCTGGAACGCCTGCTGGACCTGGAAGCCCTGGCCTTCCTGGTTCTCCCGATGGACCCTTTTCTCCAACAGAACCGGGTGGACCAGGCTTTTGAAAAATTAATCAAAATAAAAAATAGAACAATTCTTTGCTTAAAAATAATAACCTCTCCCGGAGCACCGGGATATCCCATTGGTCCAGGCGTTCCTTCTTTTGGATGTGTTGGGAAAACATGACATTTATCGCACTTTTTCAGAGAAATTCAATTAAAAATATATAAAATACAGTAAATAACTCACTCCTTGGCCGGCAGGTCCTGGAGGTCCAACCGCACCCTTTTCTCCTGGTATACCACTCAATCCGGGTAACCCTTGAGGACCCGGAAGACCTGGTGAACCCTGAGGCCCCTAAAATATTCTGTTTTATAAATGGTTTGTCAAGAAAACTGACTAACTGTTAGTCCCATAGGTCCGGGCATACCATCGCTTCCATCCAAACCCTTTTGTTGAATATATTGTTATTTTTGTTAATCTAATGAAAGCAAACCTTTTCTCCTTTGTCTCCTCTATGGCCTATCGGTCCTCTACTACCTGTTTCTCCTTTGTCTCCGGGTTTTCCAGTTTCTCCTTTAGGTCCGGGTCTTCCTATTGGGCCCTAAATATTAAGGCGAAAATGGAATAAATAAATGAAATCATTTATAAATAAATTTATTTCAAATCACTTCTGGTCCTATTGGTCCCTGTAAACCAGGCTCTCCATTTCGTCCAGGAATACCGGGAGCACCTGTCGGTCCCTTCAATCGATTTTAAATTTTAAAATTCAAAAATAACTTATAGTTCTATTAAAAATCTTACGGTTAGCCCTCTTTCACCAGGAATTCCAAATCCTTGACCATCCCTTCCTGGGATGCCATCTGCACCAGGAGAACCTTCACTTCCTGGAACTCCTGGTACTCCTGGTTCTCCCTTTCAAAACAAATAACATTTTATTTAATGATTTAAGATCTGCTTTCATACTCTGTCTCCTTTTGGTCCCTGTGGTCCAATATCACCCCTTTCCCCTTCAGTCCCTATTATTACAAATTAGAAAATCAAATTGATTCAAATGAAATGAATAGACCTGGTATTCCTGGTGGTCCAACAACACTCTGTCCTGGATGTCCAATCGGACCCTTTATGTAAATTCATAATTATTGGAGAAATTTATAGAATTTGATTACCGGAGGTCCGGGCGGACAAATTGGACATTCACTGGTTGGTTGTGTGGGAGATGGTGTGGGTGGTGGAGGAGGTGGAGGCGGAGGAAATGTAACAACCGGTCGCCGATACTGAAAACATTCGAATCTTTATTTTATTCTTATTTTAATAATTGATTCAAAAATTACAAATTCATTGCAGGACTCCCTCTCTGGACGGGTAGGATCACAGCTGACCACTAAATATTGAAGATCTAACTGAAGAAAAACGCAGACATTATTAAACAAATGCTCAGAAAATAATAAAAGAAAGTAAATACCGGAACAGTTGTGAGGTCGTCCTCATACTTTGCTAACCAAATATCTCCGTTCAAACTGATTGGACTTCTTATGTCTAAAGGAATTGTGGATCTCTTTTGGCAGTTGTGATAGAGAGTGACTCTGTCTGTGAGGACACTGAAGTGAATTTTGTTCCATTCATTGTCTTCGCAGTTAATATTCGTAAACTTCAGAGTTTGGATCCGATTATTGTAATCCAATGTATAGAAGTCTAAGCGCTGTTTCTTTGGAAGATAAGTGATTCCGAACCTAATTATGCGTTAAATTTAAATATCTTTAACTGAAATCAATGTTAAGACACTATTTCTTACTGAGCAGCGCCCAAATCATCACTAATTCTGATGATAGTCCAGGTCTCGTCTTTTGAGGGACGTTTACGAAAAGAGCACACAAATGAAAATTGTTCGGGTAATCCATCAGGAAATACAGTGCTTACAAATTATCACAATTAAAACATTTATAGAAATTTTGTCAAAACTGTAACAAAGAAAACCTCGTTTGGAGAGTTAGGTCCGCCTTCTTAGACAAACGATACGCGGTTTGCATTTTATTTGATCCCCGAACCCGTTTTACACCCGGAAAGTCCAGATCCAAGTTATCCAATTGGAAGCGACGGATCAGATCAAAAGTTGGTAAATCATCGGCTCCTTCGATGATCGCCGGACAGCCACCATCTTAAACATTTAAAGTAATTCTATAACAGAACTACCACAAACTTTTTCATACCTGTTTCGGTGGTTAATGGTTGTCTTCTTGGATTAGTTCCCTCGACTTTTATTTGAATTAATAAAACAAAGTTTTGAGTGAATTATAAAAAAAAAGTTTTAATTTGACTCACAATGAGCTCCGTTTACATCAATTGACTTAAAAGCGATTAAATCAATAAAAATAATAATCAAATATTGTATTAAACGAATCGAGAAATTCATTTCAATTTTGGATAATTAATTAATTTAAGAAATTCCTGAAAAAGACAGTGAACTTGAATTCTTGGAACATTAGCATCAGATGTGTTCTTCTGTTGAAGATTTTTATTTCATTGCGAGTCTTATTCTGTGCAAATAAATGGCAATTTCCTACTCTTCCTACTATTTGACGTCTGGTCCTAAAAGGCAAACATTTTTTCAAAAAACATTTTTCATCAAAAAATTAATAATCATTTCTCAAGAATTTGGTTTTCCTAATAAGTTGTGCACATGTTCTCAATCGTCAACTTATTTCTGTCAGACATTTGTCACAATTCATTGGTTTTATGGTAGAAACTAATCGCTCAGAACTAATATCTTATATCTTAACCCAAATTACAATTAGTTTTCGACAAAAATAATAAAAATGATTTACTTTTGATTTTTCTATAACTCTTTGCATTCAAAAAACAATTTTAGATTTTAAATGTTTTTCAAAAAAAAATCTTAAAATTAATTACAATTTTTGGTTCATTTAATTAAATTAAATCCATTTTAAACCAAATCAATCAATTGATCAAAGAATTGCTCAAAAATTACAACTTTTAAAAAAAATAAATTAGCTCTTTGTCTATAATGAAATTATCTACAAATTATCTAGGATACTGACAAAGGATTCCTAAACCAGAGATGATTCATAATAGTGTGAAATATGATCTATCAAATGTTTTAATGATATGACCAAAATGACCTTGCTCAACCCTTTTTTATGTTAAATGAAATACATGTATGAGTTTGAAATAGAAGTGAAGCACTCTTTCAATCAATTGGTCTCTATTGACAATATAGGAGAACGTGTGACCTCTAAGTCAGAGGCACTAATTCTAAGGTCACATAAAGACATTGCATAATAAGTTGAAATCATTTTTAACTCTTTTGTTTAGAAAATCATTTGTTTTGTAATCAATTCAATGATTGAAAGATCGCAAACATTGACCGCATTTTCTTTTCAATAGATTACAAACTTTTGACAAAAAGCTTTTAATTTGAAATCTTTGACAAAAATTTACATAATTTTAGTGATTTTTAGTGAACTTTATTTGTCTTTTATCTTATTTTAAAGCAATGGGCGAACCATCGAGTAATTGGCCAAAACATCAATCGGGTCTCTATACCTCTAATGATTATATCAAAGACCTCTTGGCTCTCATCGAAGACAAAAAATATAATAATAATGTATTGAATAAAAAGAACGAAGAATTGGAGCAAAAAATTAAAGTTTTGGAAACAAATAATAATGAACTGATCCTCAAAGAACAGCAAAACAAACAAATAGCAATCAATCTTCGGGAGTCCATCAATGGTCTCAAGAATTATATCGTAAAATTAGAACTCGAGCTCAAGATTGGGACTCAAAAGATAAAGACAAACACAAATGAAGACATTATTTTGTTTGCGTCCGAAAGCAGTACCAAATCTAAAGGGTTTCCTTCAAAACTTGTTTTGCATAACACTATTGAAGACAAAAGCTTTTCAATTGATTGTTTTGGACACAACTCAGACCACACTTTCATAAATATGGAAGAATTGAGGGAAAAGAGTGATCTCTCAAACTTTGATGCGATGGTCATTGAGTGGAAGTTACTTCCACTTCCAGTAATGGACGGATCCAATGAAGGACTGACTGATATCAGCGAATGGCATATAAAAGACAATTCAATTATAAATATATTTCCTTCGAAAGGTTTTCGTAACTTTTGGCCAAAAAGCGGAACTGTTCTCAAAACAGCAATAAATGGTGTCATTGACTACAATATGTTTGAAAGACAAGCAATATATCCATCGATGGCTTCAAAGACATCTAAAGAATTAGATCTGCAGTTAAAAGAACTCGAAAAGGATTTGCAAAATAGTTATGTCGAAGATTACGATAACACTTCCGAAGACCACTCAAAGGAATTATAAAAGCCTTACTTTTGATGATTAAAATGTAAGCAAATTATTGTGTCTTTTATTTGTCTTTTATTTTGATTTCATTTTATTGTAAAAACTTTTTTATAAATCAAATAAAAGATTAAAAATAAATCAAATTTTTATCAATTATTATAATTATGGAAATAATCGTCAAATTAGTGGCAATTAATAGCAATACAATCACAATAGGAATCAATTGTCAATTATTTATTCCGATTTTAACCATAAGATTCTTTTCAAAAGAATATTCTTTTGTTATTTTATGACATAATTTGTGTTGTTTTGGGTTTAGTTGACAACAGTTGACAACAAACACAACTCATTGAGTGATTGAATCATTGATTGTTGAATGAGTTGTCTTTCAATTTAAGTGACAGTCATTTGATTTGAACCGAAATGACATTAATTCGGAGATTAGTTTCCAGTCATAGAAATATCGCAGATTTGGACGCATTTACTAAAGTCGACCACAACTTTACCAAAACAACAGCAACCGGTGGAACAGGTCTGCACCGCTTCTGACCACTCGATTGCAAACAATTGTATTTTATTATCACTTGAATATTGATTGGATTTTATTATTCTGACCACAGTTTCGGTATTGAGTTATGTATTGATCGCAATATTACTGATATTCGAGATTTCGGTTTACTTCAAATCCAAAGTAAAATTCTTGTATTCTGTGGACACAGACTTCGATAGGTTTGACATTAATTGTAATCTATTTCTTGAATTAATTCATTTATTTGTCTCTCAATTGACAGTAAATTGAAATTAAATGTCGACATAACTGTTGCCATGAATTGCGAGAGTAAGTGATCCATAGTTTCAATAATTTCTTTGCTTTAAATCATTGAATCAATTCTTGTATTTGAAGGCATTGGCGCTGATATCCTGGACTCGACAAACACTAATAATGCCTACACTTATGGCCGACTCATCGAAGAGCCCACATATTTCGAACTGAGTCCCGAACAGCGATCGCAATGGGATCTGATTAGAGACGTAAACAATTACTTACGGAATGAATACCACTCTCTTCAGGAGGTTTTGTGGAAAAAAGATGTCTTAAGTCAACGCAAATATGGGAGAGATTTGCCGCCGCGTGAAATAGTTCCCAATAGATTTCCCGATGCCTGTCGTCTTCACGGGACTCTTGTAGTGAACAAAGTGTCCGGAAATTTTCACATAACAGTAGGGAAACACCTACCGATGCCTTTAGGACACGCACACATCTCACTCTTCACGAGCGAAACAGGTCTGTCATCTAATTTAATGATACATTTCTTTATTTTGTTTTATTTGTTCCGCAAAAAAAGAATACAATTTTAGTCATCGAATCGAAAGGTTTTCGTTCGGAGAATACGTTCCTTCGATTATAAATCCATTAGAAGGCGAGGAAAAGATCACTGAATCCAGTAATGACTCAATTGTTTTGCCTATTCTTTGCTTTCATTGGTATCCTTTTGTTCAGGAACTCAGTTATATAACTATTATGTGAAAGTGATGTCAACGGATGTCCAGACATCAGAATTGACTGAAAAGACTTATCAGTACTCAACCACTGAAAGCGAGAGAGTCATAGATCACGACTCTGACAGTCACGGAATGCCTGGAATTTACTTTAAGTACGAAATCGACGCCATTTGTGTCAAAGTTGTCGAACATTACGTCCCGTTTTGGATGTTTTTGATTCGTTTGTGTGGAATCGTTGGCGGCATTTATGCGACCTCTGGTCTCATCAGTTCTGTGGCCAACGCTATCGTCGATGTAATTACCTGTAAATACATCGCAAACGATATCACAATCAAAGACGTGGACAACAGTGGCTTCCAAACAGTCGAAGGCTTTTCCGTTCCGAGCGATTCTGTTTCGCTGCTTTACTCTAAAGATACGCCTCTTCACCAAAATGGAGTCATTGAGTAATTCAGTGATTGGAGTGATTCTGAACTCAAATTATTTATTCGTTTTTTAAATGATTTTTATGTAAAATATATTCATTTTTATCGCAAAAACAAAATATTTGTTATTTTCGAATAAATTTCAAACAATTAGTGAATTGTCTTCATTTGACTCTTATGGCTAATCTCAACTTCGCTGATCTACTTCTGGGATTTATTAGAATCTCTTCTTCAGTCGGAAGAATAACCTTTTTATGGATTTGCTTCCAATTGTGAGTCATTACTACTGAGATGTCTTCTTCTGTGGGAACTTCTAATGAACTGAAATGCTTTGTAGTAAAAGAATGGCTTAAATCAGAGTTAAATAAATGTTTTTTAACGATTTTGTCTTCTAATGAGTGAAAAGAAATGACTGCAATCACTCCTCCATCGATCTCTTCGTAGTTATCAATTGAATCGGTTTTGTTAATCACTTCTGAATTCTTTGTTTTTCTCACGAATTGTCGAACTTTTTCTAATCCGTAATTCAATTCATTGATCTCATTGTTAACGAATATTCTGAGGGCCTGAAAAACCTTTGTGGCCGAGTGTTGACGTCTTCCCAATCTGTCGAATGACTGAGAAGTGATATTTGCGATCAAATCCGCCAATTCTTTGGTTGAGGACAACCTCTTCATCATAAATCTTGAATCGACGACAGTCTGTGCGATTTTCATCGCGTATTTCTCTTCGCCGTAAACTTTAAATATTTTTGACAAATGATAAGCACTTAAAGTATTGATCACATCTGCAGCGGTCGGCATATTCTCAAATCTTTGGCCATCCATTCGCATATCCAGAGGTCCATCAGAACTGAGTGCAAAACCTCTTCTGTAGTCATCGAATTGCATGGAAGAGGCGCCCAAATCCATGATTACTCCATCAAATGAATCCGAATTAACGTTATGTTCTGTCATTAGGGCTGGAAATTCACTAAATCTGCCCAAAAGAGGTATTACTTGTTGTCCGTTCGCCGCAACAAATTTGCTTTGGGACAGAATAACTGCTTTTTGATACGCGATAGGATCCCTGTCCAGAGCGTAGATCTTAATTTTCTTATTACTGGACAAAAGGTGTTTTGTATGTCCTCCGCCTCCAAAAGTCATATCAATATAGGTTTGTCCATCTTTTGGTCGCATCACTTCCATGATTTCGCGACACATCACTGGTCTGTGACTAAGAATGACTTCATTTTCATTTCGGGTATTGTTTACTAAATTTTGTTCAACAGTTAAATGTCTGACAAATGTCTTAAAATCATTTCTTTTGATTTTATTAAACAAATTTGTAATCAAAAATCGTTTCATATTTTTGTCTGAATTTTATCACATGTTTTGTGTTTACATAAATGAAGCGGTTTTTCACACATTTGTTTGTAAACACTTTTCATTCGGAAAAAAATCTATAAATTTAATTATTTGGATTTTATTTTAACTTAGAAGTGAATCACCACAATCATCATCATTATGCTCAATACTCGATTTAACTCATTGCTTAAGAGTTACTTTAATGTAATTTCAATATTAATTATTAAAAATAATTATATTTATAATTTGAATCATTAGCCAAATACTCGCGAATGTCGGCAATTGGCCACAAAGTTGGGATTAGCGGGAGTTAAGAAAATATTAGTCATATCCTCGGCTAAGGGAGGAGTCGGTAAATCGTCAACAACTGTAAATCTCGGATTGGCTTTAAAACAAATTGATCCGGTATTTGCTTTCGACAAACTTTCGATAATTGATTAAAACATTTAATTAAATTGAAAAGAGTTCGGAAATCGGTATTTTAGACGCCGATGTCTTCGGGCCATCCATTCCTAAAATGCTTGCACTTAAAGGAGAACCAGAAGTCACTAAACGTAAACTCATTTCACTTAATTTAAACTCATTTTTATTTTAAAACAAATTTTCAGAGAATTTAATGAAACCGATCACTAATTTCGGAATAAAATGCATTTCAATGGGATTTTTAATGGATGAAAAGGCGGCCGTTGTTTGGAGGGGTCTTATGGTTATGTCTGCCCTTCAAAAGCTAATATTCGGTGTCCAATGGGGACAATTAGATTACCTTCTTGTAGATATGCCTCCCGGAACGGGTGACACTCAATTATCAATTTCACAGAGTTTACCGATAAGTGGTGCCATTATTGTGACGACCCCTCAGGATATCGCACTTTTGGACGCCAGAAGAGGCGCCACAATGTTTGCACAAACAAAAGTTCCTGTTTTGGGTGTCATTCAGAATATGAGTACTTTTATCTGTGAAAAGTGTGGACACGAATCGCATATTTTCGGACACAACGGCGCCAAACAATTGGCCGAAGAGTTGAACATTGAATTGTTGGGAGACATACCGCTCGACATTAATATTAGGCAGTGCTGTGATAGTGGACAACCTTTTCTTTTAACTCATCCGAATAGTAAGTGTTCTGAAAGTTATTTAGGAATCGCTTCGAAAGTGATATCAAAGCTATCGAAACAAACAAAACTAAAAGACAATGAAAAGAGTGATTCAAAGAATCAATAGTTTTATTGTTTTATTGGACGAAAACCTGTTGTCTTGTATTTAAAAATTACAATCAATTGAAGGAATGTTACAATTATTTTAACACAAATAATAGAATCGAATAATTAATTAAAATATAATTAAATCATTGATTTATTTGATAACATTTTTCCCGATTTATTATTACCGCAAAAATCCCGCAAAAAGTATTTCTGTTTAATTATAATTCAATTATAATATTAATAATAGTTTTATATATAAATTATGTTAAATACAGTAATAATTAATTAATAATAATTATATTTCTCTTTAATTAAAATCTAAAACTATAATCAAATTGAAGTTCAATTATAATAAAAGAAAATTGCATTTCGTTGCCGACGATCTCTAATAATAGAGATAAATGTGTTTTCAATAATAATTAGTTAATTATATTAATTATTAATAATATATGGAATCATATATTAAATCGATTTCAAAGTATTGAAATCTTTTGAATAAGTTATTGATTTCCTCAAAATGTTTGTCAATTAATTAATAATCAAAATCTCACACAAAAACCTCACAAAAAGAATCTTTAAAACACTGAAGAACTTTATGGTCAGAGAGAATACTGACCGATAATCCGACAGCAAATGGCGATAAAACTTTCAAATTGTTATTAAATTCGGAAAAAACTAAAACTTTTTTTCTCAATAAATCAAAAGTCAATACAAAATTCATTCGAAAAAATCTATTAAACGAATCGATAATCGGCTCTAAAATCGTTACTTATTTTCAAATATAAAATTAAAGCTAAGACTAGAGTTGAGGCACTAATATCTGCTGCTGTACTCGTGATGCCATCGATTGAAGTCAATGTTATATATAATTAGTTTTCCGTTTTCGAGTCCAACCAATAAGTACTTGAAGTCCGTCAAAGTCATGGCTTTGATTCTGTTCTGTTCTCCGGCAAAACCGGTGGCCAACTCTGTGGTGTTGAGCGCATACAATGGCGTCAAATCGAAAGTACGCAATATTTTGACCGAAGTTCCCGACTCAGTCATTATAATGTATTCTCCGTCACGAGTGGTCAGCAGTAGTGTCGAGTCTCGGTCTTTGGTAAACGAAATGTTTCCGATTTGAACGCATTTAATGAGTTTTGCCCTCAAATTATACGAAAATAGTAAAGCGTTTCGGTTTTGTCTCTCTTTTGATGTCTTCAAATGTTTTTGTGCGGAACCCGGTTTCGACTCTTCCATATCTTCTGAAGTCTGCGGTATTGCTATTCCAACGATGAAACCCAACTCTCGACACATCACCAGATTATTGATTAAGTAGTCGGTGTCATCGAAGGCCGAACAGTAGTCAGAGTTCATCTCATTTGAAGTTTGACTCAAATTCTCTCCTTTTGTATCACTTTTAGAATCAGGCGATTGTTTTCTAATAATTTTTGATCCGTCCTTTCCTAACATCGAAGCCTCCAAATTGGCGTCTAATCAAACAAAAACAAAATTAAATTAAAATCAAATCAAAATTTCCAATAATTCATACCATTTATATCCCCTTCAGGTCTATAATCCATTTGTTCGTCGGTGCGATTCGAATCATTACAACTCATACTTCGGAATGTATTGACTGCTCCTCTCTTTCTGATATCAATTTCTGTAATACATTCGCCATTACTTGTCGTATGAATAAGAATTGTATTACGACTGGCGCTGACTATAAGCCCCAACTCAGCACTAATTAGTAAAGAGATTATTGTGGATTCGTGTCCCCAAAGCGTCAGTTTTGGTAATGGATTCGATAGATTGGAAGCGCCGTTGCCTTCGATTTGAGCATATTTTGCATTCCAAGTCCAGAGCAGAACAGAACAGTCCTGACTACCAGAGGCCACATAAAAGTCTGCGGCGACATTGCATTCACTGCGGGCCAGACAACTAACTATCCCTCTGTGTCCGTAAACTATTTGATTGAGTTTTCCCGTTTCAGTCGAATACACGCGGAATGAGTTGTCATAAAAGGGACACATTATTATGTGTTTGGCGTCGAGGGTCACGATGTAGTGGCACTGCAATGATGTGCAAAGATTGGTTGTGTCCAGGATTTGACGCTTTAGATTAGTTGTTGAAGTCGAAAGAGCCGTATCTGTTGTGAAGGGAGAGGCCGACTCTTTTGTATTCCATTTGTGAAGATAGTACTGTTGGTGTGAATTAATGGTCACTATTTGGGAAGCGGTGTTCGGCTGAGCATTATGTGCGGCACAGGAAGCGATGTGAGTGACGGCTGCGTTGAAGGGGAACTTCACTGACATACAGACCTCATCCAACACCGGTTGGAACATAAGCGGAGAAACGTGTAGAGCACTACTTCGCGGCGGATGTGGTTCTGAACTGAGTTGACACGGAGTTTGACCGAAGTGTCGTATTTGCGATTCGATGGCTTCTCTTAGGGCTGGATCAGAGACATTAGACAAATCAGTGTTTCCTTCGTAAGTCAAATAATAGAAGACATTGACAGCTCTGACAGCTTCGGGTCCTCTTTGTTTATAACCGAATATCAAATCAATCCATTGGTGTAATTGACACGAAACCAGATCTGATTCCAAAGCCATTCGATGTAATCTCACAAAATGTTCGGGCGATTCAGCCCAAACCGGAAGTTCCACGTCTTCTAAGATATTATTAGAATTCATAATTTCCGGTAAATAAAAGAACTCAGGAATCAGTTCTTTGACATTCTGTTGTCCGCCCATAAGTGATGCGATCCACGCGTCTCTTATTGATGTGAAAAGTCTGGTCTCATCTTCAAGTCGGCCGTCCTGTAGAGCCATATAAGTCGAATAGAAAGGCTGCAGACGTATGAGCCATCCCAGAGTGAAAGCGGCCGTCGAATAGTGGGTTCCGTAATGAAAAGCGGGAACGTTATTACTATTGTCCCACGAATTGTATCGCTCTATGAAATCACTTCTTCTGTCGCTATTGAGTGCACCGATAGGTTTGGACAGATCTCTAAAGTTCGTCGGTTGAGACAAATCGAGTTCAGAGCTCTCATAGTTTGTCAAAATCCATGGAAACACAGGGTATTGATTGAGGTCCTGATAGGTTCTGCCGGCGATTGTATTCAAGAACATTAAATACTCAAAATTACTTATTTCTCTTTTTTGCCACTTCTGTGTCATATTAGAGGCCGCAAACAACTGCTTCGGTGACATCAATGATGCTCTTCTTGACTGAGGAATGCCATACTTGACTCCAACCCCAACGGGTGGTAAATATTTGACCACTTTCTTGACGGTCTCATAATCGGCGAACGCAAACATAATGGATGTTCTCTGAGCTAAAAATATTTCGATTCCGTTCTGTTGTAAGAGATATCTTCGCGTAAAAATGGCGCGAATCTCATTCAGAAGAATTTTTCCGTTATAAGTCAAAAGATCGCAATAACGCAAAACCATTAAATCAAAGTCTTTGAACCCTTTGAGGCCTTTAGAGCCGATACCACTCAACCCTTTCATAATATTATCGATGTTTTCATTTTTAGCCGACTTTTTGTCAGACTTTAGGGCAGAACTCAAATCGTTTTCACTGCTGTGCGCCTCAAAGAAAAGTTCATTGGCTGTGATCTGAAGTATGCCTTCGATGGCATAAATGCCCCAAATTAAGGAACAGTCGATTGTGAAGAGAACAGATCCACTGAATTCAGGGTTATTTTCAGTTTCTTGAGCCGTTTCCTCGCTCTCCCATAAATACAATTCATTTTCTTCGTCTTCATTTCGAACGGAATTATTGAGCGTTTGTTTTGGGAGAATCAATGGATTAGCCATCACTTCTTCGTCAGTCTTTTCAATTGAGTTCTCTTCCTTATCTTCTACCGACGATTTCGAAACAACAGAACCATCGATGGCTGAAGTACTGCTTTGGGTCTCATCATGAAAGAGGTCAACACCAAAGGGATCACAAATGAAACGCCTTCTCCTTCGAGCGTCATCTTCCCAGGTGTCCAATTTGTACTGCTTTTTGTGTCCGCGTTTAAGATTTTCTTTGAATCGGGTGAAGACCATCCAATCGCGTCTTTTGGCAGAAATTATTAGTGAATTAATGAGTGTTTCCTCGTGAGTACGGCTCTCTTGTGTCTCATAACACGACTGATGGAATATTTCGTGTTTTGAGACGTCATCGGCTCTCAATCGGTTCAGAATGAACTCGGCCTCCATCGCCACCCGAACGATATGGTCTTTCATCGCATGGGAGAGAAGTCTTCCCTCATTTATCAGTTCAATGAATGCCAATCCGGCGTTCTTTTGAAGTGTGTTTTGCCACTCCTGAGAGCACAACAGCATAACTAACTCAACTGGACTGGCATTGGATCGACGGAAAGTGCGAACGGCTTCTTTGCTGACCAGATCCTGTCCGTGAGAACCCAAAAGAGTCTTCGATAGAAAGTTAGCGAAATCGCACATAATTTCCCGAAGGAGTGGACAAACACTCGATAGCGTTGTCTCTAATTTTGTGGTCAGTTTTTCACCTATATTGGGATCGACGTGTGTTTTGGGCAGTTCTATTGGTTTGATTACTTCTGAAGGGTCTAAACTGCCGGCATCTAAGTTATGGTCAGTTGGAGTACTGCCATCATTAGAGACCTGAGAATTACGTCGACTTCCTTTAGATGCCTGCGAACCACCCTTTGGTTCAATAATATCGCGATATTTAGAAACCATAAGAACTGAAATGAAGTAAAGCGTAGCCAACGCTAAGAACTGGGACTGACGGGTGTCTGCGTCGGCGTCTCTGTATATACAGGCCCTGAGACGGTTGACATCCATTTCTTGTAGTAAACGAGTCGGGTCTTTGATAGGAAGGGGTTGGATAGGAATGAAAGTGGAAATAGTCTCGGAGTCTGATCCATCGCCTTTGAAATTAGTGACCAAATCACTGGACTCTGAATTGAAATCAATTCCAAAAAGTTCTGCTGCGGCGGCAATACTTGTGCCCACATTGAAGTCATCTTTCAATTCCATTGTTTCCAATTCATTCTCATTGGACAGACCGCTGTCCATATGTTTTTGGACAGTCAAACAGTTTTTTACAGCGACGGTACAGACCAATCGTAGGCATTGTCTTAATATACCTCCGGTGGACATATTCTTCTCAGACTCGAGTTCTCCAAAGTTGACGTGAGTGGCGGCAAAACATAAGATATCGATCAGATTTACGAGTCTATAGAGGAGTGAATTTGCCTGAATTCCAGACAAACCCTCTCCGCCTGCCGTCACATTAGGAGCAACACTATTACCACCGGTGGCCGCCGCTAACAAAGGAAGGAGTCCTCCCGCGGCTATTATTATATTATCGCTGAGTTGAGACACTAAGTGAATGGCGTTCACGATATAGATCTGGTTCTCAGAGTTTTGAAGAATTTGGTCTAATTGTGTCGTCCGTTGCGATCCAGACTCAGACTTGTATTCTGAGCCCTGACTTCTCCACATTTGAAGATCACATTCGATGGAAAACAATAAGTCATTCAATAGTTTCAAATGTAAAGAACTCCAACGGAACTCAGGAATGCGAAAGGCGGGCGTCGCCGACACTTTAGGGGTCGGCTTTTGACCCAATATTAGTGACGAATAGAACTCTTTTTGAGGATTTGTTCGGCGCTGACTTCCGAAGCGATTACTTCTAGAGGGGGCGCTGTCAGGAACTACAGTATTGGACATTTTGGGCTCAGAGTTGGATAACTTTGATTGGGTATCGATTGAACTAATAGTACTGATGACAGCCTTTTGTTCTTCGTCTTCTTCATCTTCATTACCACTATTATTATCATTAGTATCATAGCTGTCATCGACTTTAGTTGAATCTTCTGTAGCAATAGTTTTGGCACTTTTATCACTCGTTGCGCTTCCATTGGCTTTCTTTGAATTATCAACTGATGGATGGCTTATTCCGGTCGGCACTGAACTCGACTCGCGATCATCTTCAGGACGGGGATCGTCTTCCGGACGGTTGTCTTCCTCTTCGTTTTCAACTGATTTAGCGGTTGTTTTCTCTTTGAACTCTTTGTGATTAATGTCTTCATTCTGTGGAACATTAGATTCCTCTTTGAGTGAATTACTTCCAGTACTGGAGTCAACGGAAGCCCTTCTTTCAAGTTTGTACTCATGAGTCTTCTGTGTCTTATCTCTACCGAACTGAGCCATGAACTCATCGAGACTCACTTTAGCGTGAATTATGGCCAGAGTGTCGATCCATACCCTCCACCCTCCGTATTCGTATTTGATTGCGTGATACAAAAGGATCCGGAATATGGCCAGAATCTGATCACGAGTCACTTCGATGTTATGGTCAATAAGATTGATGAGCCAATGCTGCCAAACAGACATCTGAAGAACCAGTCGTCTGTTCTCCCGATTGTTGACTAAAAGTCTCCACAAATCACTAATAAATAATCTTTTGATGTCTGGAATTGTTTTGTCTTCACTGAAATTTTCTTTCTTTCCTTCGATAAGAAGAGTTGCGATTACTTTCAAAATCATTGGGTTTTCGATCCGAAGACTCGGATTATTCGAATGCGAGGCTCTGATGGTCTCAATGGCTGTTTCGGTAAGTATTTCATGCAATGCATTGTAGGTATCGATTCTCAAAGGCGTGAATTTCATCAAATGTTCGCACAAAAGCATATAGAGGTTGTGCGGTCCCATCACATCCTGTTTCCTCTTTTGAGTGCTTCTGCTTAAGAAATAACCCAAAAGTTTGAGCGCTTGGATACGGATCTCTTCGTTTGTCGAATCAATTAGTTTAAAGACTGTTTTAACGCCATGTTTAGCATCAAATGCAGGTATCATAGAGGCCGGGTGTTCGCACATCAGTGACTGCAACATTTGGAGCACATCCAGTATATTCTCGTCTTCATTAACAGTCGTTAAATAGTTAAGAATAGCCTGAAGTTCATCCAAATGAACGCCATTTCCCTTTAGTATCAGTTGTTTTATGAACAGAAGAATATACGAACGAATGGAAAGCAATTCATTTTTATTCGGTCGAAGAGTCGGGTCTTTAGCTTTGACTGGAATTGTCTTATCTTCTGTCAGCCAATAGTAGTATTTAAGGGAATGTAATAACTGTAATACTGTTGATATACGTCTCACTTCACTAAACACAATACCGTTGGACACACTGTTAGAACCGCCGGCACTACTATTACTTGAATTATTACTACTATTAGAACCATTATTACCGCTGAGGAACTCCGTCGCCAAATAACAATATAACCTCAACTGAAGCTTCGAATCGACGTAAACCCAAAGCGAAGAATTAAATAAAATACTATCCATTAATTGTTTTAATAATAATGAGTCAGTGCCTGAGGCGGCGCTGATTAGAGTTTTTGTTAAATTTAATAATATTTCGAGAGTTTCCTCATTAATCAAAGTTCGCGGACTTTTGGCCAAAAGTGAGGATATTATGACAAATCCGTGGGACTGAACCACTTCGTTGCCAAACCATTGCGGAGAACTCTCTAACAAATCACATATAAACCCAATTAGTGTAGAACAGGCCTCAGCGTCAGACCGTTGCGTAAACCGATGCAAAAGTGGCAGAAGAGCTCGAATTCCTCCGATTGACTGAAGAGTAGAACTAATTGATTGTGTCTTTATTGCGATCGTTTGACCCAATAGTGCCGCGTGAGGTGAAGATGTGAAGTAAGTGGCGTTTCCTTTTGGTGCCGATTGTAAACAGAGTGTCTCTCCTTCAACAGCCACCGGAGTGTATAAAGATATTAACGCAGGGCTTAACTTTTCCTCATATAAGACACGTTTCATAAGCATCGGTAAATCAATTTGACTCTCATTGCTGTGAAGGTATTGTCCAATATATGACGGCCCCAACCGATGAATGGCGCAAATCTGACTCGCATTGAGTGCTTCGTGGAACAGATATATCGCAGATAATTGACCGCTAAATAAATGGGATTCATTCAAATCAGCGGTTCCTCCGATATAACACTTATCGAAAATATCTGAAGTCTGGACACTCCACGCCATTTCAGTGTTGGCTGTCATCTGTCCGTTCACATAGACTTTGACTTCAGCGCCTCTCCATTTGGTCACATAAGTGATGGCGCAGTGAAACCATTTAAATGGACTGAACTCATATGGAATGCAGTGTTGAAAGCCTTTGCCTTTGATTTTCATAGACGTCAGGACCAGACAATTGCCGGTGAAGTGAGCGGAATACCCGACACCGGTCTTACTGGTCCTGAAGTAATAGAGATAAGGCTGAGAGTTGGTTGCATTCGGTTCCAAACGGAACCAAGTGATGAATGTCCATCCGTTCTGAATCGGCCACTTCTGGATTGGGGGCAGAGCTAACACCGAACCGGTAGAGCCGGTGAAAGCAAAGAAAGCGTTGGGACGACTTCGCTGCTGAAGATTGGCGTTTCTCACATAATGAAGAAGTCTTGGGTCGTCTTCGCTTTGTCTCAACAGAGCTCTCAGTTCTTTGACGTCACAGCTATAGGATGTCTGAAGATTAATGATTTCGCGGATGAAATGTTTGATCAAATTATCGAAGTGAAAGGTTTGGGTCAATGAGTCTAAGAGTAAACCTTTGGCCGCCTCTAAGTTAAGAAGAGATTTCTTAAAGACTGCAATCAAAACACTCAGAATCTCTGCCACAATCTTCGAGGGCAACAGTTTTAGATAATCGCGAAAAAATAGTCTTAAAGTCTGTGGTTTTCTTATTCGCTGTAAATCATCGGTTATTAATAAATGAAGAATATTATCGGTGATAGCGTTGGCGTCTTGACTGCTGTCAGAAGAAGAGACGATTGACATTATTTTAGCACAAAGAAGACCAAACTTGACTTCATCTGAAATACTGCTATCGTTTATCACTTCTTGTAAATCACTTGGAATTGTCGACACTTTTGGACTTTTTGACGGCGAATCTGTTGACTTTTGAGTCTTTGTCGGCGAAACACTTGTCGTATCTGTCGATGACTCGACATTTGATTCTTGAGCTGTTTTTTCGGTTGATTCCGAAGGCTTTTCATCAGTGGACGCATTTGTGGCTGAAGTGGACTCTTCACTCTTTTGGATCACATTTGAATCGGCGGACAATTCATTAATTTTAGAATCATTTTGTTCTTTGGATTCTTCTATTGCTTCGTCAGAATCTTCTGTGAATGGATTAGATTCAACACTTTTATCTACATTTTGTTCATCTGATTCTTCGGTAAATGGATTTAATTCATCCGTTTTATCAGCGCTTTGGTCAGTCTGTTCCACTTCACCGTTATTGTCATCACTGGTCTTAACATCTGTTTTGTTGTCATTGGAACCAATGGTCTCACAGTTGGACTCATTATTATTTTCTAATTCTTCTTCATTTAGATTTATGTCTTGAGTTAATTCTTCGGAATCAATGACTGGTTGAGCACTTCCTGGCACTGAGGAACTGGAAGTTCTGCCCTCACTATCATTTTGGGCGTCATTTGTCTCGTCACTGGTTTGAGACTCGATTTTGTTCTCTTCGGCGGCTGATTGGCGTCCATCTGACTGATCGTTATTCATATCGTCTGAGACAACACTCTGGACACCATTCTCTTCACTCTGAGTCTGTTCTTCTGGTAGCTGTTCCTCTGATTGACTATTGTTTACATTTTTAGTCAAAGTCTCGTTTATTAGATTATTATTAGTGTTATTCAGATTATCATCACTTTTGGTCTGATTTTGAGCATTAACTTCATTATTAATACTGTTTTGGTGTCCATTATTTGCTTCTTTATTATCTTCATTTGTGTTCATTTCACTAATCAATTGAATCAAAAGGAGAACTCATTTAAAATGTTTTCTTTGAATAAAAGGTTTTTTTTCAAAAACTGTTTTTGTTTTTTGAGTCGAGTTTAGTATCGATTATTATATTATTGATTTAAAATCAAATTAAAGCCAAAAATCAAATAAATTTTAAAATCAAACAAAATATTGAAATTACTTACAAAATGAGAAATCAATCATTAAATTCAGTTTAAATAAATGGGCGGATATTAAACTGTAATAAATAAATGTGTTTTAAATATTTTCAATTAAATCTCTGTCTCAGAGTTTTTCTAATGCTTTCCATTGAGTAATGGCTCTGAAAAACATTTTCATTATTGTATTGCATTTGTATTGCATTGCATTGGATTAGACAACACTCAGACTCGACTGTAAGCACAACACATCACTCACTTAACCAGTTATTCACTATTATTCAATCCCGATATACAGTTGACTCTCATTAATAGAAACACCAAAATTGTATTATACTTGACTTCTATGACATTTAGACCAGATTTTAATAAATTCATTAATTGGTTGACATTTATGTCGAATATTTTCAAATGAATTTTAAATCCAATTAGTTTTGATTGGATTTCAAAACCGGAAAATTGCTTTTTTAATTAGATTTAATTATTATAGTTTCGGTTCATCGATATATTTAACAGTTTATACAATTATTTTAACGAAATGAATGAGTTATTTAGTGTGTCATAAGTTTTCCCTTTCATTCAATAAGAATAGAAGTCTGGAATTGTTTTATTCAATTTATTTAAGTATTACGCTATTAGAAAAGTAGCATGGTTGCACTCATTCCAGTAAAAATTATTGCAAGTTCATACAAAATGATTATTAGACAAACTCACGATATTGTCAGGGGTTATGATAGAGATTCAGTGATATTATAGAAGAGAATTATAATAAACAAATGAATTATTAATAAGTTGTGACACAACTATGAAATGCACTTTTTATTGGTGTCTCTCTTCCATTGGAGAGCAGGTATTGATAGAAGAAATGCATTTTGAAAATTTAATTTGAGTGAAAAATGCTGGAACAGCAAAAAACTATTCGCTCGGTTAGGTTTAGTGGCAAACAAAATATAAGATAAATCACTTCAAAAGCGAATGAATTTTAATTTTTTTTTTCGTTGAATAAATTGAAGAAAATTTTGGCACAAAATATATTCAATCGATTTCTTAGAAAAATATTCAATATTTTAGAGAATTTATTCCCAAAAGAGTCAGTATTTAACTTATTTTCGAAAATAGGGTCTCATGAATAGCATTTCAAAATGAACTTTCGCTAATTCAATCAGAATTCTGTTAATTCTGTGAGATATGAGGGGAAAACATGACATATGATATGCCCTTAAGTAAGAGTTTTATCCAGTTTTCCACATAAGAGTGATTGCATTTTCATAATTGAATTTTTGATGCTCTCCTCATAGTTCTGTGCAGTTCTGCAAAACTCGTAGACTTTATTGATATAAAACGAGTCTCGGCTTTAATCACACTATTCTTCACTCAATATTAATAATACTGTACTTTCAATCCGAAGTCAAGTTATCTCTTCTTTAGTACATAATCCTAAGACAGCTCTTCATTGAATTCTTTAGTCGATTCTGTTCTTACTTTTTATGTGAGTTCTTCTTATTCTTAATCTAATAATCTCTTCATTCATATGAAACGAATGCAAATATTTGAGGCGTTGTTATGAATGTTACAAATATTATGAATACTTTATATGAGTTTTATATGAATAAGTCTATGAATCACTTGTCTATTGTTTTGTTAGATTACTGTTAGATATTTGTAGGAAATAAATTGCTTCCAATCAATAACTAATACCATATTGAGCTTCAATTTAGGTATTACTGTTTTATCATGTTTTATCATGGTAAACACTGGTAAACAATTGTAGGAATTCCCATTGGCTTCCAATAGAATCCAAATCTTATATTAGATTTGAAGAAGAATTGTTTATTTGATCGATAGATCACTGAATACTATATTTCCTCCCAAAAGAATTGTCAGAAAAGTTTTGATTCACTCTATCCTATAGATTAGAATAGATGTAGTCGTGGAGTATACACTGTTTTGCAATGTGTAGACTATTATGGTATCTAAAGAATCACTGGAAACAGAAAGATAAACAACTATTCTGTGACTCATTATCATTACATTTACGTCTATAAAATTGAATGTTAGCTAAACTTCTGTTATTAAAACAATTATTTCGACAAAACAAATGTAAAGACAAATAATTAAAAGATATTCTGTCCATTAATTGCAATCAATGACACAAACAAAGACAGTAAATGGTGGCTATTTTAAGACAATGTAGAAATCAAATCAACTAATTTTGTTAATTGAAAATCTATTATTTATTTGTCTTTTATTTAAAGTAAATTTAAGTCAAAATTCATAAATAGATGACAGAAATAGACATTTCTTGATTTAATCACTCATTTGTTATAATTATCTGTTATATTGAGATAATAATAACTAAATGTTGAGAGCAGTGGTTATCTCCAATATTATCATAAAAACAATTTTCATACATTTATTCAATAAATTAGTCATTTTTACCCCTTTTTAAACTTAAATCACATAAAATCTGAAGAAATATTAGTTTTAATAATCAGATAAATCACCGAAGAATTATCATCACATTCATGGTTTGACTTATTCTATGGATTGAAAAGATTTTGATTTAATGTTTTATTTGTGAAAATAATTTCAAAATTTTGACAAATTATTGAATATTTATTTGAATGCGATTTAATTCAAAACTAATGATTAAAAGAGTGAATGAATTCACAAATAATTTGTAATTAAATGAAAAGAAATTCAAAGAAATCAATAAAAATGAAAACAAATTACAAAAAGAAGTTTCAAATCTATTATAATAAGAGATTAAAGGCCTTAATCTTTAGCGTAAATCCATTCGTTCTCCTTATGAATGGCCTCTTCTTCCTCAGGAGTGAAGTCGTTCTGAATCTTGAGCTTATCCCTGACCTGTTGACACGTCAGCCCTTTTATCTCATTGCAGATGTGTTTGGCTCCGACTTCGACCAATCCTTTGATATCCATATAATTAGCGGCGACTATGATATCAAAGAGGAGCGCCTGATCTGAAACTGCAATGAATTGTTTGTCCCAATGAGAGAGCTCTTCATTTCTTCTGTCCTTTTCGTCGTCAAAGTCTTCATCGATGGGCGGATCGTCCCAATGATATTCACACCATTCGATTATCTTCTTCAGAGCCTCATCAGTGACGCCATCGTTAGTCAAAGGAATCGGTTCCTTGTAATCGGGTTCACCGCCTTCTCCAGTGATTGTTTCCAACATATTCTTCACGAGTACCGACATCTTAGCGGCAGCCAAACCGATCTCAAACACATTGCCTTCATTTGATCGGAGCTTTATTTTAATGTTATTGTCGTCCACCGCCTGACTATTGTCACCCGCAGGAGCGGATCCGTTCTCTTCAGTGGACGCCATTTATAGTTTAAATATAATCTTAAATCGAAAAAATTGTCTCAAAATTAAGAAATGTTTTGTCAGTAAATGAAAGCAAAAACGTTTTGAAAGCGCTTTTGAAACGTAAATCCAAACCTGATTTCAATGGATTACACAAAACCACTGAAAACTAAATTCAGGAAAACTTCAACGCATTAGACGTTTATCTAAACAAATGCAGTTTCAGTTAAATAGCAATCAATCGATTGATTTACAAATATTTTTAATAAAAGGAAATTAAAATTTATTATAAAATCAATAAAAAAGATTTTTATTGCTTTAAATAGTATTTAATTGATTGCCATTAATTGTATGCGGAATATATTGGATTTAATTGACTCAATGGTCTCACCTTTGGTTAAAAAATGACGAATAAAATAGATAACGTCTTTTTATATTAAAATTAAATTTTATGTTTAAATTTATTATTATTAAACTAATTTGAAGGAATATTCAAGATTACATTAAATCGATAATATGTTTACTAAATTTTAATATTTTCTGAATTTAATTTGGGTTTTTGTTTGTCTAAAACGAATTGATTAAAAACATTTTGATAATATGTGTCTCTTATTTAAAATGAGAGGGAATTGCCTCCCATTTAATAGTTTACGTTATATTTGAATTGTATTTGAATTCACATTTGTTTTTAAAACAAAAATTTTGTTTTGAAATTAATTTGGTTTTTCTTAAAATCAATTTATTGACAATATGTGGACATAAGAGACATAATGACAACTATTGACGATATTGAAGATATCGGTCAACTGTTGTCGAGTCGAGTCCGCAAAAGATCTGAAAATAAGGAGCAAACAAATGGACATTATTTGAATGGCAAAGATGTGATTCCGATCGATGACATTAGAGTGGATTCATTTCTACCGAACAAATATCGTATTTACATAAAGACGTGGGGATGTGCTCACAATAGCAGTGATGCTGAATATATGGCAGGACTTCTCCAAGACTATGGATTCCAATTAGTGTCTGACCCGAAGAGTGCGGATCTTTTACTCCTAAACTCGTGTACAGTCAAGAATCCGAGTGAAGACCACTTTCGTAATGAAGTATTCAAAGGTGTGAGGAGTGGGCAGAGAGTAGTAGTCGCCGGATGTGTTCCACAGTCGGCACCAAAATTGGATTATATAAATGGTTTGAGTGTTATTGGAGTCCAACAAATCGATCGATGCATTGAAGTCGTTGAGGAAACTCTTAAGGGAAATGTCGTCCGACTATTGGGAGTCAAAAAAGATGGCAAACGAAAGACCGGCGGCTCTTCTCTTCATATGCCTAAAGTCAGGAGAAATCCATTGATTGAAATCATATCGATATCCACGGGATGTCTCAATGAATGGTACAAATGATTCACTATTTTTGGTATCATTTCATTGATTTGTTGACAATTCTTCAGTACTTACTGTAAGACACGTCACGCCAGAGGAAAGTTAGGCAGTTATCCCGTCGAAGATATTGTTAAAAGAGCTCAACAATCGTTCGAAGAAGGAGTCAAAGAGATTTGGCTGACCAGCGAAGACACCGGCGCTTACGGCAGAGATATCGGGACTAATTTACCGGAACTGATGTATGCATTAATACCTGTTATACCTGAAGACTGTAGACTCAGATTAGGTATAAATCTTCAGAACTTTCTATGGATTTTCACTTATATTTGATTATCAACGGAAAGGTATGACAAATCCGCCCTATATTTTGGAACACTTGGAAGCGATGGCAGACGTAAAGACAAACAATACTTTTTTTATAACAATTTTTTAAGAGAATATCATTTGTTTTGTCAGATCCTATCCCGTCCTCAAATATATTCATTTCTTCATATTCCTATTCAATCCGGAAGTGATTCTGTTCTCATGGATATGAAAAGAGAGTATTGTAGTCAAGATTTTTGTCGAATCGTTGATTATCTCAAATCAAAGTCAGTTTAAATCAATTGAATGTTGTTTTGAATGAATGAATGAATCATTGATTTGTTTACCCATAGAGTCAAAGGCATAACAATAGCGACGGATATTATCTGTGGTTTTCCAACAGAAACGGCTCATGATTTTGAGGATACCATGAAATTAGTGGAAAAATATAAATTTCCGTCTCTTTTCATAAACCAGTTTTATCCCCGTCCGGGCACTCCCGCCGCCCAAATGAAAAGACTACCCAATTCTGAGGTGATTCTGAGCTTAAACTCTATTTAATGAATAATTTATTTAAAATTGTTATCAATTTTTAGGTCAAACAAAGAACTAAAGCTTTGAGCGAATTATTTACTTCTTATAAACCATATGAGAACAGAATCAGAAGGAAAGACAGGGTTTTGGTAACAGAAGAATCACACGATAAACAGCATTATGTCGGACACAACCAATTCTATGAACAAATACTTGTTCCTAAAGACGACTTATTTATGGGACAAATGATTGAGGTTGAGGTGACGGCCACTGGAAAACACTTTATGATTGGTTCGCCCATCAATCGGAGGCCATCTCTTATTCTACGGAAATTCTTTTCAGCGCTTAAGTGGAAAGACATGAGTTGTTTGAAAACGTTTTGGTTTTATTCGAGTTTTATTGTTTTGTTTTCTTCGATAGTATTCAAAGTTTTGCGAAAAATTAAATTCAAATCATTTTAAATGAATTTTTATTTTTTGTGACAAAAGAAACAGTTTTTTATATTTTGTGTGATTTTTAGATAAGTATTTGAATTCAGTTTTTTATATAATATTTATTAATAATAAACAATATTTACGTTTTTATAGCTCTTATTATTGTCTCAAATGATTGAATTTATTTTAAACAAATACCAATTGAATCTCTTTCTCGTTATTGACTCAAAAATTTGTGTTTTTAAGCAAAATATTAGAAATTGATTGAAATATTAATTAGATTTCGAGAAAAAAAAGCTGAAAATCAATGACTAGTATTGAAAACGAGTCATTATTTCTTAGAATTTGTTTATAATTTAATAACAGATTTCAATAAAAATCGATGAAAATGAGAGAAAAATATGAATTTCTTATAATAGTATAGATTTAATTGAAAAACAATCTCACAATTGATGTGTAATAATGTGTATAATTTATACAAATGTGAGGCACAGGAGGTTTGACTGACTATTATATTTTCGAAAGAATATTCTGTGACAAAGAGGAGAGAAATTCAGTTGTTTTTAGAGAAAAGATTTGAATATATTTTAAATATTTGTCTTTAAATAGCGATATATTCGATATATTTAATCAAAATTCTTAAGTTTTAAGAATAATATACGAAATACTGTGCTTTAGATCAGTAATTTGTGTTAATTAATGTCATGTCAGGTCTCGATGTGTCCAACGATTGGTTCGATTGTTAAATATCACGTTTGAGAATCACATTGAAGTAGTCTTACTATTGAGGGATCACTTTTGGCCCCTTCTATAAACTCTTCGAGTGAGAGCCTTCCGTCTTCATTCTTATCCATTTGACGGAATATTTTGTCCGTTCGTTTCTCTGGTGTAGACTCGTCTTCAGGCATTTTCATGACAGAGCCCACCATCTTATAGATAGCCTTTTGTCCCACAAATAAAACAAATGTTTTTTTATTTAAACAAAAAACTAAATTCAAAATCAATTCATAAAATGTTTATTCAAATGTTATTTCAAAACAAATAACTTTTATTTTGAATGAAAATCGTTTGTCATTTATATAATGATTGAAATGATTGTGTACTCACAGTAACTATTTCTAGCATTTCCTGTCGACTGATGAATCCATTGCCATCGAGGTCATACATACTGAAAGCCCATTTGAGCTTCTGTTCCAATTTACCCCTCGATGTGACAGAAAGAGCGCATAAAAACTCTCTAAACAATCAAAAAGTTTGACAAATAAAAGGAAAGACTAATTCTGGTGAATACAGACCTGAAATCAATGGTTCCGTCAGCGTTGGCGTCAAAAGTTCTGAATACATGTTCCGCAAATCGAGAGGCGTCGCCGTAAGGGAAAAAATTTCCGTAAATTTTCTTAAACTCGTCGATACTTAAGTGACCACTCGGACAGTCTTTGAGAAAGCCTTTATACCACTCTTGTATCTCAGCCTCTGTAAACTCAGTGCTGGACCGGAGATCCGCCAACACTTCTGGCTTTAATTTACTGTTTTGTTTTCCCATTAATACCTATTATTTGTTCTGAAATCGATGAAAAAGAAAGAAATTCTGAAACTTTTATTTGGCGTTAATTATAACCATTTAATCATTAATTCATTTAAACGCAAATAAATCGACGGCTTTTTCAAACACAAAGAGAGAGAAAACTGATTGAAGTAAAGTCAAGTCAAGTCATGATCACTGATCAGTCATATCATAGATATTTCAAAATAATATAACATTGAATTGAATTCGAAAATAATTCGAAATATAAATGAATTTTCAGTCAGTTTTCAAAAACAGTATATAATATAATATAAGAGACGAGAATACGATTAAAATACTGTAAAATTCATAGAAAATAGAATTAAATTAACTTTTATTCCAAATGATTTGTCTATAAGTTATGTCTAATGAATGGAAGTTTGTTTTTGTCTAAACGAAAGCCGATTACAATATGTAGTTATGATGTGCGCAAACGATATATGGAATGAGCGAAGACTTTAATATAGAAGACATTAAGCGTCGCCCGAAAGCGATAAGAGTTTAGCCAATCCTTCGTCAATATTGCAGACTTCGAGGAACTCCTCTAAACATATTTTTCCGTCATTATTGGTGTCCATTCTGTGAAATATATCTTTGACTCTCATGGCTGCCTCTTCTCCTTCCAATACATCTGCCTCTTCGCCTAACATCTCGTGCAGAGCCTATCGATTATTATATTAATTTTGTGATAATTGAAAACTAATATTAATATCACTTTAAATATATATTAAATCGTTTCAAAGTATACATAAAATTAGTAATTAATAGCTTCACAATTAAAGTTAGTTCACATCAGTTTAATAAGTTATTAAAGTTAGTATAATGTCATCCTATCGTAACCTCAAAAACTTGAATCGGATCTCATATTATAAAAGAAAATTTAGACATTCAAATGAATTTAACTGAATTGAGCCATAATCTGATAATTTTACTCTTTTATCAATTAATTTACTAATAAATTGTGAAAATACAGGAATGAAAAAGTTCTTACTTTAATAATTTTAGTCATTTCATCCAATTCTATGGAACCATCATTATTGATGTCATACCTGAACATAACAAATACAGAATCATATGTAAAGAGAGAACAGAATAACAATATAATGTTGAATACATTTTGAAGGCCCACTTGAGCTTCTCTCGAGGACTGGTACTCGTGGTTATGCCTATTGCCAGAAGAAACTCTTTGAAGTCAATGGATCCGTTTCCGTCTTCATCGAAAGTTCGGTAGACGTGTTCGCAGAACTTTTCGGGATTCCCTCCTTTGAAGAATCCCTGATATATTTCCATAAATTTTTCTTTTCCAAGTCTTCCGTCAGGACAGTCCACTTGGAAACCCTTATACCAGTCTCTGATCTCTTTTTCAGAATAACTAGTATTTTGTCTGAGAAACTCGACGTCTTCGTCGGTCAGTTTGATGGCAGATTTGGATTGGGAACACCCCATTGCTTAATGCACTCGAGTCTAAAGCAAGCGCTAAATAACCAGAGAATCGAAATAATGATCAAATGGATCCACTTTTTTGCACTAAAATTACTCTTTAGATTAAATCGAGTTTTGTTTTTAGCGATAAAATTGAATTTAAATTAAAGTTTTGCATAAATTGAGAAAAATTAATGAATAAAATGTTTTAGTAATGAAAGACAAACGAATTTTTTTTCAGTCGAATGAAAAAAGGTTCGGGTGTTTGATATTTGACATTTTATTACTAAAAAGGTTGGTGTAGTAACGGACCCAACAAAACAATAGTGAAAATGACTTTAATTCTAATTTACATTAAAGTTTGTGCAATAAAACTAATGTATGCCAACGAAAATCAATAAATGAGAGGACGGGTTCCGAATATCTAATGATTATCAAAGATAATGAATGTGATCGTCAAGTAATGGTGAACCTGAATATGCATTTCATTAGATCGTCACAACGGGTGCACAACAATGGATATTATATATCAATGATATTATACTTTTGTGTTTTGGGAATAATTTGCGAATAAATTCCATAGATATTCCCATTTTCACTAAATTGACCGAAAACTATGCCTTTTCATTGAACTCTGGGCTCTACTATAAAAGTAAATGCGATAGCATTTACTCGAATCAATTTTTATGGACATTTCCCGGATTAAGTGAAGTCACAGATCTGTTAATTATTCTGATGGCTATTAAACAAGATTTGACACAAATGTTAACACAAAAAGCAGTGCTCTTACATCAAAAGTAAAATTAAAATCAATTAATGAATGATTTTTGAGATTAGATTCGAAGAAAAAAATTCTGCCGAAGAAGTTAATGGCGTTCCGGAAGACTATCATAAAAGAGACAGACATCCGATTCTATATTTGCAAAACAAAGGCTCAGAAGAAATAATGTAATAACGGAAACACAAGGAAATTACTTAAGGAAAGTGATGTCATTTATAAATAGGATGCTTTCAAATGAATTAGATATATGTGTATAATATGTGTATAGTAGTATTATAGTACCTTGATACAGTTGATAGTAATAATAGTATTCATCTGATGATTCAATAAACTTTTGACACTTAAAAGTTTGTTTATTTATTGTGAAACAACGTTTGCAAAGTTAACACTAAAATGCTTTTAATGGCAAATGAATGTTAACAAAAGTTATGGTTTATAAACATATACTAAACACCGATACTAATGATAAAATGAAATATTCATGTGGAATTTAATCAATTTCAGTGTAATTATCAAAATAAGTTCATTAGTAATACATTTATCAATAATTGAAGAGCTGTTAATCAAATCGATGGCAATAAATAATTGTTAAAACTTCTCTTCGATTGTTATCTTTGAACAGAAAAAGGATTATTTGTTTTGAAGCAAAAAATCAAATCAATTATTGATTTTGTTTTGACATTAATTGTTGTGAACCAACGATTCTTTATTCCAGACTATCATTAAACAAGTATTTCCCAATTGACTGGAGATTGTTTGATAGTTAACCTAAACTTTGAAATAATGCGAATTTGTCTGTTTCTAGGAAGTCATCAATAGTTTAATCAAACTTTAATTACGACTCAAATATTTCGCAAAAATTATTTATTTATATATAAATCAATGATTACTAAGAATTTCCATGAATTTCGACAATCGATTCAAACAAATGTTTACTAATTATAGGCTTAAAATTGTCGTCTGAATACTTTGAAAATGATTATGGCAATAGTTATCTTCCAAAATACAACGATTATTGCATTTACTGGTCCGTCTAATTCGAGACACATTTCCCTTTTATTGCAGAAAATTACAAAACAGTCGGCGATTGCAATCATTTTATTATGCAATTCAATTAAATTGAATTTTTCATTGCATTAAAGTTAAACACATCTCTTATCTATTTAATCACAAAAGATAACCTTTCTCACAAATATCAATGAGATAAAGTGAAATTTATTATTTAACCTTATCTATAGTTCATATTTGCTCTTAAAAATGATTTGCATGAGTTTTTGGTATTAAAAATCATTCTTTTAGTTCTCATTGAAGTAAATTGAGTAAAGTTTTTGTAAATACTAATCATGTTTTGATTACTTTGATTACTGGGTGTTTGTTATAATTAATTTGACAATTGGCTGCTCTTATGAATAATTAAAGTAATTTTGCCCTCAATGTTATTAAGAAAAGATATTAAAGATTAAATTTATTTGATTTCGACTTCATTTGAATAATAGGATCAAAATTAAGTAAAATATTGCGTTAATTATTGTCTCGAAATAATTTTCACGAAATATTAATTACATTTGAAACAACACAATACATAAAATATTAATCTAAGCCCTCGAATAATAACTATTATTAATATGAGAGGTAGTGGTGGTGGTTGTGGTAGCGGTAGTAGTGGTCGATACCACTCACACTTCCACTCATTCCATCAGAAAAACAAAAGAAATTTAATTTTTTTGAATTTTCAATCGATTCCATGTATTTTCAATTATATTACAAATATATAACAAATATTGGATTAAATTAAATAAAAATAAATTTAGTCAATTTTTCGTTATAAACAGAAATCAATTGAATTCAAATCAAATGAGGAATTCCTAAAAACTAAATTCGGTATTCATTAAGGCTATGATTTTTATGCAAATATTTACAGTAAATGAGGAAAACATTTGAAGTTTGAGTACTGATGAAGAAAATCAATTCTTATTCAAATTGAGTTCAAAATTTCGAAATTCAATTACTTTTGATTCAATTCTCAAATCCAATGATTTCTCAAAACATATTTTCTTTATTTCATTATTGAATTGAAGTCAATATTTGAAAGAATCGATTCATGAATATTTCAATTCAAATGAATTATTGATATTTCTTCTTGAAATTCAAATCAATTTTGATATGAATCAGAATAATAAAATAGTAAGCTATCATGAAAATGATGATAATGATGGTGGTGGCTGTGGTTATGGTTACTCTACTAGAATGAGAAATTTTGCCTCTTATAGGGAATCGATTTGTGAATGATATTTCATTGATATGTCATTTTGTTAGCTTTAGGTAAAAATAGATAAATATTTCGTAATCTGATATCAAATGCCTTACAAATGAAATTCATCTACAAATCTCTTTTGCGAAATATAAGAGAAATCTTTATCTATTTCTCAGATAATTGTCTTTTCATGGAATTTGTAATCAAATATAAATTAAAACAAAATTCATTTTACTATAAAAAATATATATTAATATTAATTGAATTTTATATTAAGAAAATAATTAAAGAAAGTTCTTTAAAAACTAATTGAAACTCAACTCAACTCTTAAATAATTTCTAAATTCATTAGATTCGTGTCTCAATTATTTTTTGTTTTTGTTAGTCCAGCATTAAAATAATGATTTTTTCTATTAAATAAATTAGATCTAAATGTTTTGTTTACTAAACCAGGCCTTCATTACAACATTAAATGAAAATAAATGTTTTATTTAAAAGAATTGTAATACAGAGATCAAGTAAATTTACCTGATTTACCCTCTGCTAAATCTTGATTAATTGGCTAATAAATTAGAAATTGCGTCAATTCGATGAGAAACAACTATCACAGTTATCAATATTTATTGAGACTATATTTTCAATGATTTATATGAATATTTATTAGTATTATTATTTGTTTTAAGAGATTTAGTTTTCGTGGAAACTCTGAAATTATTGATTAAAGAGAAGGCGTTCTTCTGATAACCATTTCTATGGAATTAAACAATTTTTTATATTCAAAAAATATTAACATTTTTACTAAAACCCAATTATTATTGAAGTTCAATGTTTTTAATGTTTTCTTTCATCTGAATGTTATCTTTTTGAACATAACCTCTATTTTAATGAAAATTAGAGAAAACATTAAAATTTTCTAATGGTTTGGAAAATAAGTGAAAAATGAAAAATAATATGAAATAAAAGTAATGAAAGTAATATAATGTGAGAATAAACATAAGTTTACGTAAAATAGATATAAATTAATATTAAATAATAATAATAATTACTCACAAATATAATGACACAAAACTTATTCTGAGTCTTTAAAATTTAATATTAATATTAAGGCAAATGAATCGCTTCTTAACAAATATTTTGTCATTCGATAAGTCTTTTAATTTATTTGTTGTTATTATTGGTATTATTTTTTGAATTTTATTTTTTTCAAAATAATTTATTATTATTAATGAGTAAAACGTGTTTTGTTTTGTTCAATAAATTTTGGCGAATATTTTTTGGATAAACAAAAATAGTGTTTCACTAAAAGCTTCCAAATTATCAGTCAATACAACATCTCAGAAGTTATTTATAACAATATTACGATAGACTTCTATCGATAGTTTACTTTGGGTTTATTTTGGGTTAAGGTTATTCTGGTTACCAATATTTTCATACGAAGGTTTGCCTTTTGTTTTGCTCGAAAAAACTGGTTATGAAATGCGAGAACTCATAACAACTGATAAAAGCAAAACACAATTGGATAGTCTTCAGGAATTATGTGGTCATAACTTTCCTCGATTTTCATTTTGCAAAATTCAAGGACTTATCGCTAAAACAAATTCAAGAGAAATATTTTATTAGAGTCTAAACTAAAAGCCATTATTTTACTGAACAATTCAGACATGAGATAAACTGAAATATTCGAACCGTAATAAAACGACCCAATAGTTAGTGAACATAAATTCACAAAATAGTTTGCATTTTTAAACTTGATAAAAGATAAAAGCACTGAAAATGCTCTGAATAATAATTTTGGATAATTTGATGCTTGAATTTATTCAATTGCATTAAATCTAAGCATTAATTCTGAATTTTCAAATCCAATTATAG
>JAQIXD010000102.1:0-43322 GCA_034699985.1 Minunthozetes semirufus
TTTGAATGGTTTGAGTGTTAGTCGAAGAGTGCGGAGCTGTGAGTAAAAACTTCTCAAATATAAGACTCACAGCTCTGCGAGTAGTGGCATGGATCACCATATATGGTAAGAGAACGCTCTCCATATATGGAAAGCGAACGCATTCCATACCACTACTTTGGATAAAAATGAAAACACATCTTTTTGTTTTTAACTTTGCTAACAAACATTAAAAGTATTTTTGGTGAGGCATTCAAAGAAGGGGTGAGTAGGCGTAAGACGCCTTCAAGTGTTTGGGACTCAAATACAGGACTCAATACATAAATTTAATTCCAATTGAGTTTTGGATCGACTTTTTTATCGTTTCAATCAATCACTCAATTTATTGATCGTTAGTTTATATTATCTTTACTTTGAATGCTCTGAGTGAAGGTCAAGGGATGAAAAAGGGAAGGGATGTTTGAATGGAAATTAATTTTCAAGAATAATAGATTATTCAGTTCTATAATGTCTATAATGCGGTCTATTTATGAATATTCAAGAGCATCATTAAACCGCCGTTTTGTGTGATGTTATCCCAACGAAAAGGATCGGTAAATATAAACATCAAGATTTGGCAATACATCACTTTCTTTGTGTATTATAAGAGCAATGGCTCCCATTGTGAACACGGATTCCGTTATGAAATTTAATTTAAGAATTTTATATGAATTCCAGTTTTGAGGCAATGTTTTCACTTAAGACATGATATGACGACAGAGTTCTAGAAATAAATCCAATTTCTAACCAATTATTGATTTAAAAACATTTTTCGGAATTCAATTCAATATAAAACTCTGTTTTAATAATCAAATCAATAAAATATTATTGAATTTCTATTACTTTTGGATTTATTTTGGTTTCTTAACCTTTTAGAGTCTTTAAATTGGAAATACTTGATGGGTATCCTTTTCTACCCCTTATGAGTTGTTTTTTGTTGCCTCTCATTAGGATTTCTGTGATATTCTTTGTTTGAACAGATTTCAGGCGAAATATATATTTCTGAATAAATAAGCTATCATTCTATGAGAGGATCTATGAGAGGGAGAATTATAAGCGATATGAGAGGGACTGGGATGGGGTTATGAGAGAGACATTTGATTGAAATACTGGCCCTGAATTAGATGTAATCAAATGGAAAACACATGAAATTGAAAAATAAATTAAAATGTCATAAAAATAGTGATATAACGCTATTAGTGGCGATAAAAAAATAGTGAATTGAATTATTGTGTGCTATAAATGAAACGAAAATATATTATCAAAAAGTGTGTAATGTATTGAAGAAAACACAGAAAGTGTTCCGCATTTGAGATAAAAAGCATTTTTGTGGATAAGAATGCTCTCAGACGAGGCTATCACGTAATGAGTGAACTGGTCTTACAACTTATCAAATAATTAATTTACTCCATTACTCATACATTGTTTAGATAAGGAGATTACAAATGAGAGTCTGAGCGAATCGAGAGAGGGAAGGGAGAGTGGATCGCAAACGGAGAGAAAGGGGCTCTTCAGAGCCAAGGGGTATCTCTCTGTGCCCTTCAATGCGAGCTCAATGACTACTAAGGGCTTGTTTTTCTCAAATGCAAATCATTGAGCACTCAATATATAGATTGAATGGTTGACCATCACTATCACCATTACTGGCACTCCATTCCAATATTATTAACCAAATATTCGATTAATATTGAGTTCATTAGAAATTAATGGTTAAGGACTGGCAATATGTGTGACCCCCGGCTCAGTCTGAGTCTATGGCCGTTTGTTTTTTAAGGTTTAGCTCTCTGTTAGCATATAATTGGTTCCAAACATAAGACTCTCTTCTAATCATTTAATTAACTATTTATTGATTATATATCTATCGGACTATTTGTTCCATATATTCTTGAAATCTATTCTATTGATTGTTTGTTAATTAATATATTAACCAAACTATTGAATTAGATATGAATATATATAACAAAAACAATTGACTGAATGTTTGCCCAAAATTTAATTGAAAACTAAATTATTCAAAGAATTGTTGTTTTGCTTCAAACGAGACATTGAATGAATGTCTGCTATATTTCATAGAAGAATATTCTTGCAATAAATTACACCATTTTTTTCAAACCAAAAGTAAAAATAAAATTCAGAGCAAATGATCGGAAAAATTGATTTCTTGGAGAAAAACAAATGAGTGGTAAAACACAGAATCGTTTTGTTGTAATGAATAAAATATTTGCAAAAATCAAAGTTTCGTTAATTTGTCGAACGGTTTGTCTTAAGGAAGACAAACGACAGGCTTTTAGAGTCTTAATGACTGCACTGAAGGGACAGTTGGGTAGCAATGAAAATAGGAATACATACCGTATTGATATGGACTGGGTGCTTCGAAATATCCCGTCACTATGCAGTTGTCTTCTGGGAAGCTCACTCTCTGGTGACCTTTTGGGTGACCTCTGGTCAGACCACCACCCAATTGTCGTGACTGTTGAGTCGGAGAGGTTGGCGCTGAGGCCGACTTGAAAGCCGACTCATTGGTTGGTTCCCTGTCTTCATTGCATTGACTCAAATCAATCATAGTTTCCATTGTTTGCGAAAATCACTTGAATTACTGATCAATACATTTGACACAAATTCCCAATCAATTGGTTGTGATTAAGAACTCAATCATTATTTTTAACACAATTTATACGAAATATTATTATATTATTATTTATTTCGCAAATAAACCAATCAATAGGTTTACAGATATAAAAGTGTCGAACAAATTCAATAACAAATGCATGGATCAGATTATTACTACTGAAGCCAATGGCTCGGACTCTTGGCCGCCAAATGTGAGCACAGGTTTGGAACAATCTGTGAGTGGACTGGATCTGATTTGCTTATGAGTATCACCTGAATCACCTTGCTCAGTTTTGGTATCAAATAGACACCCAATCATTATATAATGTGTTGCCTCTAATAAACCTAAGACTTAATTCTTGCCAAACACTCAAACCTCTGAGTGAGAGGTTCTCCACATATTTGATACCAGAGTTTGCGTAATAATAGTGAAAACCAGTGACACAATGACTGACTGAACGCCTATCCTATGCCTTACAGTCTCTTACATTCAATACATTCACTCTTTTTTTCAAAGGCTTTGAGAAAATTGAGTAAAACTATTCATTAGATTTCGTTTGAATGCAAAAAATGATTAAATATTTAAGATTTCAATTCATTTAGAGATTGAATTATAATTCAATAGAAAGTCCTATAAATAAATACAAAACACTTTCCTTCAAATTATTTTCTATTATTATATGATTTACAACAAAATATAAGAATCGATTGCATTACTCAATAGGATGTGCTTTGAATGCCTTTCATAGTTCCTGAATACACAAGTTGTGTAACACAACCCTTTCCTCTCAAAGTTTTATCTATTGATTAGCAGTATTTAAAATTAATTAGACTGATCTTTAATCGTGTTAATCAGGGGTATATTTATCGGCAAACCATTCAAGAGCTTAATTTAATGATTGAATTTGTTTTTGGGTTTTGTTTTTGATATCAAAGAGATGTTCAGTAAATATGGGTTTAAATCGAGCGAAACCTTAATAATTGTCTGACAAATGTATTATTGGATTTTCATTCAGTAATCAAATTGAAAGCATATTTGTGTTGAGAGGTTGAGCCAACTCTAATTTGTCATTAAAAAAAAGTGAGCTATCTCAATCTCATTTTTATCAGTTTTGTCATTTCTGTCATTTTTGGCTCTTAACCAGATTTAACAGTCAAAACATTGGCCCGTTTTGTGTCGAGTAATTAAAACCATTGAAATCAAATTCATTGCACTCATCCGTCGACACAACTGTTGAAAATTGATCATTTAGACCAAAGACCCTCCTTTATACTGCTGCCAACAACTGTTCTAACTCAGTTACTAAGCATAATGAAACTATCTTGATAGATACAGACCCTGATCAATCAATGGCTTCTTCTTGTATTGAAAATAATGGAAAGTATTTCGCTTATTCTCATACTATTCGAGGGAAAGTTTTTTCCCACGATTTATATTAGCGAAAGTCTAGTTCAAGGTCAAGGTAAATGTGTTTTGAGCCTTATTTGTTCATGCTAAATTTGTAGTCTTTCATCATTTGAGAGGAAAATCTTGGTTCTGATCCACAACTACTTTAAGAGATAAATCACTTTTAAAAGAGCTTTCCTGAAGAAACACAACTTTTTTTAATGAGCTTTGAATTTGATTTATTTGCGCTCAGACTATATCTGAAGATTACGTAATCTTGGGAACAGTCAGTGGCATAAAAATAGTGGCAAAAAATAGTCTTGAAAAGTGTTGAATAACAAGAACAAAATAACAAAACTTATTTCACTCAAAATCAAATCCCAAACTCATCCACAAAGATCTGTAAATAACGTAAAGATTACGTAATTTGTTGTCAAAATTGATTTCATTTTCATTTCACGCTTTCATTCAATTATTTGTTTTTTTGTTCACAAAATTAATTGCAATTTATTTCCTAAAAATCATTTATTAATAGTTTTTAATCATTTTATTAATTGATTTTAATTCAAAGCCTTTTATGTGAATAATGTTTAATAATTGAGATATATTTTTGACCGAAATGTCGACCGAACTGCCCGTCGATATGGAGCCGAGTCTTGAGTCCAGTGTCTGCCATCCGCTGACAATACAGACATCGATGACATCAAATCAACTTAACGGACAGTCGAGTCAGTCATCGCAAGTAACGCCGGCATCGATATCATCGTCAACACTGTCCGCAGTTACAACTCCGGCCACTTCTCCGACGGCAACGCCCACTGGGAGTTGCAGAGGCTCTTCTTCAAAGAGGACAGTACTCTCCGGTTCAAAGCGAGAGAGCGGAGGTCAGACTCAGAGGAGAAGTTCTTCGCGCAGTATTAAGAGGAAGAAATTTGATGACGAAGTCGTCGAAAGCAGTATTACTTATCCGAAACCTCAACGATCACGAACTCTGTCCGCCACTATTGTCACGACTCCGGGCGGTAAAGGAGGCCCTTCTTCTGCAATGTCGAGTCCATTACCGACACCAACACTGACGCCAACACCAGAACCGGTGGCGAAGAAAGCGAAACCTATTGTGACGGCTTCAACAAAGAGGAGGCGTTACCGAAACGCACACAACAACGCTCTCAAAGATATCGGGAGATGGAAACCAACTGACGATTTGGCGCTTATTATTGCCGTTCAACAGACCAATGACTTGGAGTCTGTCTACAGAAGTATCAAATTCTCCTCAAAATTCACTCTACAAGACATAGAGGACCGGTGGTATGCACTCCTATATGACGCCACTATCGCTAAAGTGGCGATCGCTGCCATCAGACAACTTCATCCCGATATCATAAATCAAGTCCAGTCCAGAGCCATATTCAGTGACGCAGAAGAAAATGTCCTCAAAAGTGTATTGTCTACGAGTCAGCCCTCTTTAGAGACTTTTGAAGAGTTATTATCAAAGAATTCGGATGTATTTCTACCTCAAAGAACATCAAAATCATTGCAAAACCATTGGAGTCTTCTAAAACACTACCACTTATTGCCGGATCAAAGCGCTCAACCGATTCCAAGACACGACGAAGTGATTAACTTCTCAGACGCCGAAGAACTCATAGATCGGGAAATACAGCAACAAATGCCTGTGTTTTACGGGAACTCCAATAAAGACGATGCCATACATCAGGAGTTACTCTTCGGCGACAGAAAAACTAAACGAGAGATTAGATTATTAGAGAACGAGATCCCCAAATGGCAGGTATTAGTGGACAGCATAACAGGAGTGGCCCCCTCTGACTTCGACAACCAAACGCTGGCCGTATTGAGGGGACGACTGGTCCGGTATTTGATGCGTTCGCGTGAAATCACTTTAGGGCGCTGTACTAAAGACAGTATAGTCGATGTGGACCTATCCCTCGAAGGGCCGGCCACTAAGATTTCGAGAAAACAGGGTATCATTAAATTGCAACCGAACGGGGACTTCATGATCGCCAACACCGGTAAACGTCCCTTTTATATAGACTCCAAGCCTGTGCTCGGAGGAGGAAATTGTCTCAAAATAAGCAATAACTCAGTCGTAGAGATCGCTGGACTCAGATTCGTGTTTCTCATAAACCAGGATCTGATCGCTGCGGTCAGGGCTGAGGCCCTTAAGAATCAAATGTAAATCCAATTATATATTCATCTCATCTATAGATCGCTATTTGAAAAGCATTGAATTGGTGTAAACCCTTTACTCAACACCCATTCCCTCGATTTGCATGTAATTAATAGATTGTGTTGTGTTTGTGAACAGCACTAACCCATTGACCAATTCCTTGGTTTTCAAATGAAGAGTAAATTTTTTTTTTTCTAAAAAATATATAATATTTTGAAATAAATCTGAGTTTTTGTGCAAATGTTTGCATTAATTATATAATAATTATATATAAATGTAATGAAAATTAAATAAAATAATTATTTGAATAAAATTTACAAAAATTTATTTCAAATGAAATGAAAAGCCTTTCAATTGATTGAAATGTGTTTTGAATTAAATATCGATTTTATATACAATTTATTTACAGATAAGACGTCGAAACAGATTTTAGAGCTCTTCGGATGACATTCCAGTCCTCCATAATGTCACTGTCTTTAAGCATATAAACAATATAAGGTCCGGAGACTGTCACTGGTTTGCGGCGCCTGTCCTGCAAACTAATGGCGTCCCTACTGTTCACTAACTCATAACCTCCTGCACTGCCGTATCGTTTCTTCTTCTTAGAGAACGCACTTTCACTCCAAATATCACTATCGATGCTATTCCTGTCCTCTTCTAGTCTTCTGAGTTTCTCCTCCACGTCTTGTCTGATCGTGTCTTTCAGTAATTGTTTTTCGCTCTGAAATCGAAGAATAGTTAATGAATTTGATCCAAAAGTGATTGAAAAGTGGGACAGACCTCAAAGTTTTGCTCATTGGCTAACATTTCGGCGTCGTATTGACATCTGATGTTTGAAATCTTCATTTGGCTGAGAATTCCGGCCACTTCTGTCCTGATTCTCATGTTTTCCTGCAACTCCTCTAATGGCTGAAGATATTCCTGAGCTCTTCCAACCTTTACTTCTTCTAACTTTCGTTCCACTTGTGATAGCCTTTCGACGTACAGCTGGTCCTTAAGCGCCAGAAATTGTTTCTCCAAATCACTCATTTCGATCATATATTCGTCTTTCCTTCGGTCACATTCTTCTTCGTCGACGTCTGTAAAAATCGATATAATATTGAAATCAATTTATGGATTGGCTTTGAAGTGATTGTCCAAACCTGAACTCTCTTCGCCATCAGAGGCCGAACCGGAGTCAGTCTCTGAATCATCGTTAGTGTCATCCTTTTCGCTGTCAATCATGTCCTCCAAATTGTCTTTGAGGTCTTCGCTGTCCAAAGACCTCATGTGTTGATCGCATAACTGACTGTTTGCGAGCATTAGATTCCGTTTAACATTCATTTGACTTAAATCTGAATTAATTGAGTTATTATTAACCATTTTATTACTGTTTGTCATCATTTTGACCGCAAATACATAAATAAATAACAAATAAATCTAAAAAACAATGATTTTTACGTTAAAATCATTTAAATTTGATGATTGAAAGTCTTATGTAAATAAAGAGACAAATCGTTCACTAAATTCAAATGCAATCAAAATATTTGTGACTAATGTCTGGCTTTGAACGCAATGGCGCTTAAAATACCAATCGTTTGTCTTTAGGGAAGGTTTCCTCAGAGCACACCATAGGACTCATTCAATAGGACTGTGAGTCCTATAAATTCGCAATTAGGAAACGGTCCCCCAAAGCTGAGCAATAGTTTGTTTGCAACACTTTTTTATATGATTTGAACGTAACGTAAGATTTGTTTCATTTGTTTCAAACATTGATTTATTGTTTTTAATGTTTTATCTATTTTTTAAATCAATGGTTTGTTTTCAAACAAAATTATTGCCTTTTGTTTAGTGGATCTGATAGAGTGAGGTAAAACTCAAGAGAAGAAAAGATTTGCGATATGATGGCAGCCCTCAAGAAGCGGGAAAAAGAAGACCTGAAACAAGTGATCAGATCTATAGTCGAGTCGAATGGAAATAAGATGACAATTAGGGCTCTTCTCAATGATTACAAGAATATGAATGGATCTGATCTGCCGTTCGCCCGATTTTTGTATGACTCCCCACTGAAACTAATCCATGATATGAACGACACTTTCCGCATCGAAATACCTGGTCATCACAAATATGAATCCGAATACATCATCTCTTGTCTGCCGAACGCAAACACTGAACATATCGTAGATTTGGTCCAAAATCAGAGACAATCCAAAGAGACCATCAATTTGGGAAAATACAGGCATTATTTACGGCGACCAAAGACTGTGAGACCGTTTAAACTGACCTCAAATGTCAATACAGAAGAGAATGACATACAGATAGTAGAGGAACGCCATTCCAGTAATTATAATCAAAGCAATCAAAGACGCAATAATTGTGAAAAGCCTGTGCGAAGAGCTGTCTGTCCGCTGCCTGACTCTCGAGTTATTACAAACGAAGAGAAGAATAATATCTATCAATTGCTGACCCGTTTCGGAACAATCAATATATTGAACTTCGGAGTCATTTATAAAGTGTTTTATCAGAAAGACATCGATTACAAGAAATATGGTTTTCCTAATTTGAACGAATTCTTGGGACAAATGCCAGATTTGGTCCGATTTATTGCCACAAATGATAGCTTAAGAATTGGTTTAGTTCAACAAAACGGCACAAAACCTAAACCTAATGGCATTTCAAAGCATTTGCCCAATAATTTGGTCAACGGTTTGACTAAAGTTAATATCAAAGACGTCACCAAAACTAATGGTTTCAAACAAAACCATTTTAGTAAAGGAAAAGATCTGAACAAATGCTTACGGATTGTGCGACAGAAACCAAACGGAATTCCTGTCCACGAATTCATTGATAAGTACTTCAAGATTTTCGGAGAAGCGTTTGTTGCCGACGAATACGGGTATTGTTCTGCCGTCGAAATGTTCTCCGGAATGACAGACGTTTTCTATTTGGAAAAGACTGGAAACGGATCCAATAATATGGAGAATTGGCTCATCTTAGAAACGACTCCAGAACTGATGGCTAAGATTATGTGTCGCCCGAAACGAAAGATGTTTGACCAGCAGTTGAAAGATAATGTCAATCAATTGGTCCGTAAATTAGATAGAAGTGGCACCAACTCTAAGGAACTGAAATTCGAAGAGTTTAATGACGCCTACGATCTACTCTTTGGCCATAAAATTGATACTAAAATCTATGGTTTCAATGATTTCGAATCACTTCTTAAAAGTCTGTCAAAAGTATGTGATTTCGATGTGAAAGAGAGGGTTAGAGGACATCCATTCATTGTATATAAGAAGAGGTATTACGACTAAAATCCATTTTTAAGTCATATTTCGCTTTCATTTCGTAATTATTATTAAAATTATTAAAAATTATTAAAAGTTTATCTCATCTGAAGATATTATCATATAATGTGTCACTAATTTTGCCACAAAAACACTGCCTTTGAGCACATCTTTGAGATGATTATAGTTTTTAAGAATTATTTGCATTTTTTGAAAACATTTGAATTATTTTTTGTAATTATTATTAGAATTAATGAATAAATTATTTTCTTTTTATTTCTTTGTATTTGATTTTTGGTGTCTGCTTATAGTCGAGGAATGACCCGGAAACTAATGCCCCTTTATGTGTCCCTTTATTATGCCACCAGTTCTCAGTTCAATCACTTCTTCATTTGATTTATTCCTAATTTATTCAAAAGAAAAGCTAAACTCAGACTAAAATCCATTAAATTTTTGTTTTGTTATTCGCTTTTCATTAATTATTTTTCTGATATTTTCTGATATCAACTCAAATAAGTCTCAGTTTTTATTTATTCTCGCAATTAAAGTGTTATATAAAAGTTCAAAATTCTGGTTATAATCTATGCTGTGCTGTTGACCAACTCTGATCAGCCTGAAAATGAGCAAATTGAACAAAAATATCAGACCTCTAATAAATATTGAAAAATCATTTGTCATTCCATTTATTAAATGAATTATTTAATAATTTACTAATGAGTCTCACATTAAGCGCTATTATTAGCACTAATTATCACAATTAACACAAAAATTGTAAAATTAAAAGAAAAAGTGTATAAGTTTTGAGTAATTGATGGGTAATTTAGGCGCAATCACAGGACTCTACCACCATATTCGGCAAATTCTTGTGGAATACAACGCCATTATCGTCTAAATAGATCAGAGATATCTAAGAGAGAAAATACTTTCAGACTCAGGTATAGACAATTTGCAAGATTCAAATACGTGTGACATTTCTCGCGGAGAACAGCACAGATTGATCGCTGGATATGTGCCTATTAGGGGACAAACCATTTATGTAATACTGATTCTTGGAATAAGAGACAGACATATGAGGACATACCGATAACAGATGTGTGGTGATAACGAGCGTTACTTATATCACATTTACCTATAATTTGTATTTTTTCATTAAATTAGTTTTGATGGATGAGTGGACAAACCCTTGCAAAAGTTAGCGTTATAGCCGGGCGGTTGAAGAATCCAATTGTCCCATCCGACTGTCGTGAAATTAACGTAGAAACTTTCTCTGCAACAGGAGGTGGTGTTTCCAGTGCAGTCGATACTATTCCTTCTCGATCTTAATAACTGTAAATTGAAAAGGAATCGTTAATTTATGTCCCATTATGTGACACCTATTTTTAATTTCGATCAAAACGTTATTTAGTCAATATTATGTTGTGACTTTGCTTAGTTGAAATTTGTTTGTTCATTCCAATTTTAAGATAGCATAAGCTAATTATAGTTATGATAATTTTATAAATAAAATATTCCTGGAAATTGATATAATGGAAATTTTCTACTCAACTGTCGATAAGAATTTGATATATTTTATAAAATGATTTATTTGACTGACTTTTATATAAATCAAGTTTTTTGTTATAATTAATAAATATTTAGAATTTTTCAATTAAAAAGTTATCTTTTTTAGTGATTAAGTAATTAGTAATGACTTAAGAGTTAAGTAAAATGATCTCATCTCTGTCTATCTCTATCTCAATTCATCTATAAATTCAATCTAATTTATTCAATATTTAAATAGGAGTCGGCCTTCAGTTTGACTTTTTATTTATTTATTAATTAATTGACAAGTTTATTGATTTCATCCTTGTTTTACAGTTACTCTTTGCAGACAGATGAGCAAGACCATTTTCGGGAGATTGTAAGTTCATATTTGATTAACCTTGCTCATTTATCTAGAGCTATTGATTTATTTCTTGTGATCAAATCTTTAGTCTATTTTTCTTATGTAATTAAAGATGAAAGTTAGCAAGCTTATTACGTTAGCTTGTTTAGACTCCTTGTTTAGCCAGACTTTAATCAAGATAATGCTTGAAAATCATTGAGAATCATTGTAAACATGCTTATTTTGAGCCTCGAAATAACAAGCCTTGATATTTCACTATAATTTGAACTTTAGTTGAAGAATAGTTTATAGTTTTTTCCCTTAATTTAACTCAAATTCTAATTGAATTCAATTAATGTTTAGTTTTGAGAGAATTCATGTGTTTTTCAAACAAAATATAATTTACTGAAAGCCATGAAAACCAATTCAATGTCAATAATTTGGTCAAAACTGGTTTCAAATCCATAAAACATACAATTTTTGATTTAATTCATTGCTTTTAAGTTGTTTTAAGTCACAAATTGTTAGCTAATCTTCAATTAGAATATTTGATTGGCAATAAACTTGATATAAAACAATCTTGCTTCAATATTAGTGCTTAAAAGCACTGGATTCTTAATGAATCAAGTTTGGCCGCCATTCAAAAGTTGGAAATTTAACTAAAAGGGTGGCAATTATTGTAACAAATTTCGAAAAAATAATAATTCTGAATAATTGATCATGTTCAATTGGACATTATCAAGTATCTGGAAACATTTTTTCATCAACCATTACCATATAAATTGGTGGTAAATTCAGGGGATCTTTTTTGAACACTACATGATCATGTGATCAGAGCATTCCACATCTGTATCAAACTGTCCTTATACTCAATCAGTTAAAATATGTTGAATATTCTTCAGCTCAGAATTCATTGAGTAATAGCTTGGTTTTCATTGAAGTGAAAACTCTTTGAATACTTATTTAATGGTATCTCTGAAGAGATGATATCATTCTTCTGATAAATGATTTGTTTGTTTTGAAATATTTAGGAATAAATTTTTGCCAAAAATCTGTTAATTGATTGACAAATATCTCTGAAAAACATTTCACTGATAAATTAATTGATAATTTAAGCCAAGATAATGCGATAATTATTGATAAAATGATAATTTTTAAAACTTAATATCTTCAAACTTCAAAATCTGTATCTCCTTTTTCTGAACTTTAGCCCTCATATCAATTGACTTAATTCCTATTTGAAGAGCATTTTCTAATTAATGGAATCATCAATATATCAATCAATATATACAAAATATACGCTGATTTACTCTATCATATCAACACATTCATAGAGTGGTCTTATAGAATCATATTTGGTTAGAACTTGATAGTTGTTTGCTATTGTCTAATACTGGACAAATAATAAACAAGCCAAACTAAACCTAGCAAATAATTATTGGAATAAATCATTAACCTTGGTTATGGTCATAACGATAACAACAGAAGCTCTAAATTCTGTTATTTTTACGATAAATCAAATACAAGAAGAGAACAAATAAACAAATAAATAAGTAATTAAATAAATAATTAAGTAATTAAATAACAAGATTTCAACACAATCTTTGAAAAATCAGCGAATTTATATTCTGATGCATTTCTAACGAAAAGTTTGAATCTTCAAAACCACTAATTGATTGAATGACTAATTAATTCAAAAAGGATTTGATAACGAATACGATATCGAGAATTAACTGATTAACGATTAACTCGTTTTGCAATTTAAGCACTTTTAAAGATTGTTCGCCGAAAATACCACTAAATAATTGACAGTTAATAATGTTTTAATCGGAAATATTGATAGTGAAAAGCGATTTCAAAACTGTCAATGATGTTCAATGTTACCTTGGCCAACATTATTATTCTGGTGAGTTTAATAGAGCTATAATTAGCTCTTACAAAATGAGCATGCTCAAACTAAACACTCATTCTTTAATACAAATTGTTGTAAAGGGTTACAGAATCTACAGTGGAATAAATGGTGGGACAAACCTCTGGACATCATTGAAAAGTATAGTAATATTCCAGTTATGGATTAGATATAGGGAAAGGAATAACAAAACTTCAATTGTTTGAGTGAAGCACGAGTAGAGCCGTCTCTTAGTTTCTGACAAACTTTCTCACAATTCTTAATGTTTTGCCAGAAATTGGTTTAGAGTTTGAACTCTTATATTAACTAATATTAAGTACATTTTAAATATACTCTTGAAATCTAATCGATTTCTATCTATCATATAATCTCTTTTTGGTTGTTTGTTTGGTAAGTTTTTATATGTTCTAGGTGTCATAGGTGGTGTTCGTAATTATTTTCTTGGCTTATTAATTATTGTGGGATATATACATATATATGTAGAGGACTATAGATAATGAGCTTTTATTTGTATTTAATTTGTTATCTAATGAACTATTATTGACTACTAATCCTGTTTTTAATGTAAATAATTCTGTTTTGTTTAGTAATTGTTTGTTTGAAAAAAAGACTCACATTTGTATTGTGCTGTTCCACTGTTATGAAGGAATCTTTCATGTCGTAACTCTCGCTGTCAAATGAGACCAATTTGTTAACATTGAGTACTTCTGGTTTCAATATTTGGGTTAAATCGTATTGAAGCCAATTGTACTGCAATAGCCTTTCCTCTTCGGTCGGTGTCTGCGGGTCTACTATTCCAAGAACTCTCATATTACTTATGTCGTGATATCTGGAAAATATTCCGTTGACGGGAATCGCTTTGGAGATGACTACCATTTCTTTGTCGACACTGTTTTCATCGATAGCCGGATCATTCATCTTCTGTTTGACGAAAAGTGTTATCTTTTTGATGGACTCGACATCGAAGGAGTCCTTAGCTATCGATATATTGAACTGAGGAATGTTCAGACGCTTAACTTTTGGGAATATGAATAGTTTGTCAGACTCTATTGGCTCAGGCTTTGACACTACTTCTTGTGGCTGACCCGCTGTTAGGGTCAAAGGGGAAGCCTCCAAAAGATGCATATCTGTAAAGAATATTAGTTTTCAAAGTTTTCATTCATTAAAACATTGATTGCATTTGACTTTGACTTACAATTAGGAGTTTCTGTGTTTTTGGTGAGAAGTTTGGGCGCTTCGCTCATCCCTAGTTTGGAGAGAATCTGCAGTTTAATGTATTCCAATCGTTGTGTGTATTGATCCTCTTTTTTAATCAGTGGCTGTCTTTCTTTAATACAAGAATAACAAGACTTGTCCTTAGGATTGGCCTTTGGATTAGTCTTTTTATTAGACACAGAGTTAGACTTGAATTGAGTCTCAATGGTTTGGTTTTCATAAGTTTTTGATTCACTAGATTTTAGAGTTTTTGCAACACTTTCTAAATTCAATACATTACTCGCTAAGGGTTTACTCTTTAAGAAGCTTTTGATAAGGATTTGGTCCATCTTTTGGGGCTCTTCTGACTGAATAACATAAGAATCTATAATTCTTAACGAACTACAGATCAGAAGCAATTGAGTTAAACATAGACTAAGTTTTGCAATCATTTTCACTTTCAATAGCAGTCCTAATACACAGAACTCGATCTACAAAAATCAAAGTGAATGTCAGCGCATATAAGTAGGCACTGATACTGACAACTGAGTCAAACAGAACAGGCTGTGCCTACACTTCGACTTCGAACCGGCCGTAAAGTCTGTTTGACTGCAACAACACTCGACTCTAAATAAACATAAGTTGTGTTAAACACAAACTAATATTGAAAACTAATTTTACTGACGCTATCCATACCTTCGTCTTAATTGGTGTTCCAGTTGTCAGGACTCAGTTGTCCCGCATTGGACTCGTCTTTGCATAACTTAACATACGCTCAGCCCTCAGCGCATAGCAACACAAAACCACTAACTCTTGGATTTGGATTTGAATGTTCCCTCTCCTCTGACAATACCTTTTGCGACAAAACTTTTTTCAATCACTTTCTTAAGGCTTAGCAACAGGTTTGGAGAATACAGGAGCGCTTCCTTTTTATACTAGTCCTATCTGTCTGAGTATGTGTCCCACATCTCCGTCATCTCTTATTCTACATGTATTCTAATCTCTGTTTAATCTTTGAAAAAAAAAATACAATTATGTCTGGCTTTCCATAAAATGCAAAAAAGGAAAGTTAGGTCTTATCCTTGACATTCGCTATAATAGTTCTTTATCGACTCAAATAAAACGGAACACAACCTTTGCCTGTCGTTTATGACAGATATTATCAAAACAATTATAGACCGACCAATCATTCAATTGGTTCCTTATCTTCAGACCAATCACTCGCTAATTATGAAATTTTTTGTTTGACTCTTAACTAATGGAAAACATAACAAAAAACACAGACTCTATAACACGTTCTGCACTTCTGCCCAATTAGTTTGCAATAGATATCAATTTCTAAAAACATTTGGTCATAGAGTCAAAGGTTAATAGAATAATATCCTGAAGAGTTGTTATTACAGATCAATAGTCGTTGACTAAAACTCTTTGAGTTCAAACCGCTTCTCTGTGTTGAAGATCTTCAAGTGTTTTGTCAAATGAGTTGTTTATGAGTGATATTTGACTCAATTTTTGATTCAATCCATAACTTTATTCGATAACCCATTTCCAGATCTATTGCTAAACCAATTTCAATAGATATTACAATTGGAGATAATTTGCTGAAATTTCATCTTTTTATCACCAGAAACATGTTTTGGAGTATTTAATCATCCCTTTACTCTTCCCCTCCGTCTCTCACAAACTCTCAGTTGAAAAATAGCTCAAATAGTGATTAGAATTCCCCTTCAGTTTGATTGACTCATTCCTTCAGTACTACAGAGTATTGAGTGAACTAAGAGTTAATATAATTCTGTTTAATATAATTGTCTTAAATTAAGACAATTTTTCTGATAATTATAATCTAACAGTTGTTATCGTTTTACTGCCGCATTTGAAAGCTTGTTCTTTAGTGATAAGAGATTTTATCGAATATTAGCCATACTATTACCCACTATTACTCAATATTACCCCTACATTATTATAATTTGTAATAATCGAGACATTAATCATAAATAAATCAAAAATGCATTCATTTATAAAATAATTGATTTTATTATTCAATTGAGAAAAATATGACAAAAATCTGACATTAATTGCGAAAAAAGTTATGATTTTTTTGAATAAAAATGTAATCATTTACTGATAATTGAATTACTGATGATATCCACCTCGAGGTCCGCCCCTTGGGGGAGCTCTGAACGCATTTTGGTTCGAAAATCTGCTTTCGCGGAGTCTTATAGTCCGTCCCGTTGGCTGTCGGGTAGCGAGTTGTAAACGTCGGGGGCGGACACTGGTTGGCGCTGGATGTCGGTTAGGAGGACCGCCAGGACTCGCTTGTGTTGTCGGCGCCAATATTGGCCGCCTCTGGAGTGGTCCGCTCTGTTGGACACCGAACCCCCGTCCCCTTCGAGCCATTTGGGAACCTCTCGGAGGAGCAGAAGTCGATGTCGGTATTGACTCACTTTCCACTTGAGTTTGTGACTCATCTCTCGTTTGATCCGTTTCTTCGGGATTCGATTCTTGCGATTCACTGGTCTGACCTCTTTGTTGTCCAATACGTGCTTCTGCTGAGTCCGTATCGACAGAAGTGTTAGCGCTGTCAGCGTTTTCTATCTCAACATTACTGGAATCGGTCTCGAAATCGACCGGAAGTATAGATTCGGTTACGTTTGGATCGATTCCGAAGTTTTGATTCGAGTCGTTATCGATGTCTATGTTCTGAACCGTTGAATGAACGCCATTATTAGCGGGAGATGTGGCCAATGGTGAGGTCGGAACACTCCTCCCATTATTGCCATCGAATTGTGATAAATCCATTCGCGTGTCGTCGACGCCGAGTGTGGTCTCAGTCGCCAATTGAGACAAAGGAGTTGTCTCTGGAATGGATGCGCTGAAGACAAACCTCGATTGTGGCACTCGCGGAGAGTTTAGGGGATCTGTCAGACCGTCTCCACGTCGGGGAACATATAGTGTTGGAGTACTGGGAACTATACCGTCCCCCTCATCGTATGTCTGCTGCGTATGACTCATATAGAATGACTGTCGACCACCTGCTGTCCCAAAAGGTCCTAAACCTGGTCTTTGAATAGGAGTCGGAATTTGAATGAATGGATTCGTTTCAGTACTTGACGTAACCACTGGTGTAACCGAAGATGAAGACATTGTTGTCGAGACGTTTGGATCAATACCTGTCGGTTCTGTTGTCAGTGTTTCTGATGTTTGGTGTCGTTCTTCGATCCTTTCATTAGGATTTGTTTCTGGCATATCGTCTGGAACTCCGGCCCCTTCGATGTCTTCCTCTTGATTGCCATCAGAGTTATCGTCTTCCTGTTCCTCATCATAATGTGATTCGTTGTCTTCTTCTTCTTCTTCCTCCTCTTCTTCTTCATTATATTCTTCGTTATCCTCTCCATAAACCCCTTCACTTCCCTCAACATTTTCTTCGTCATATCCTTCCTCTTCTTCGTCTTCCTCCTCCTCCTCATCTTCTTCTTCGTCATCTGCATTGTCATCGTGTTCGTCAATATTACCTCTTCCTTCTTCTTCAGATTCATCGCTTTCAATGATAATGACGTCGTCGTCATCGTCTTCGACATTCGGAGGGATTTGTGATGCAGTCGTGTCGGCGACGCTCTCTTTGAGCTGTTGTGCCACTTCTTTAGGTCTGATTCCTTCAGTTTCTGTCCTCAACTTTTTAGGGTCGAGCGGAGCACTCATTTCTGGAGAGGACTGTCGCGTCCTTTTCCTATCGATTTTGACTGAAGTCGAGGGTTCGGACAATTCTTCGCTTACAGAGGGCTGAGAACTGTTGTCCTCAACATAGGATCCGCTTAACTGAGGCAAGAGTTCAGGCATTTCAGTATTGGATTGAATTTGAGACGACTCTTCCATCTGTTCCTCGTTTTGTGAAGTATTGACTTCGGTTTCAGAACTAGAAGTCGGCGTAAGGAATGGCATCTGAGGTGAGACCGTTTGTGGGGGTTGTGTTGGCTGTACTGTTGCCTGTTGTACTGATTGGTATGGAGTCTCTTCTGTTGTGGGCTGTCCTGTGACAACAGCTACTGTTCGCGCCGACACATTCGGAGTTCGACCCGTTCTGTGTAGAGCCGGCGCTACTGCCAGCGGACGTATACTCGCAGTTGGAGTCGATTTTGCTGACAGAGGTTGCGGTTGAACTGAATGGCGTACAGGAGTCGGTACCGCCTGTGAAGTTTGAACAGAAGCAGAGGACACTCCTATAGCTGCGGAAGTGGTTTGAAGAGTGGGTTGAGTTGGCTTTTGTTGTCTGCTTTTTAGGCCTTCAATAAGTTTGTTGGCGTCACTCAACTCCTTCTCGAGTCGATTGGCTTTTGCCTCGTATTGAGACTTAATTGAAGCCATTCTTAGATTATTTTCTTCAGACGACTGTTCCATTTGTTTGATCTTTTCCTTCAGCTCTTCGATCGACTTTTGGAGAGTATCCTTCTCTTTGATAATACTTTGCTTTTCGATGGAAAGGGCGGCCAATCGTTGTTTGGCCTGATAAGCGATTTTCTTAGCCCTTTCCTCTTTTTCGAGGGCCATCGCTCTGGCGGTCTCTCGTTCTTCAGTGACTTGACTTAAATTAATGTTTGATCTCTCCATTTGTTGTTCAAATTCTTTGATCTTTGAATTCAATTCTTCGATTTTCTGTTGAAGTTCTGCGGACTGTGAGTCGGGCGCTGAAGGAGTGGTAGTGGCAGCTCCGGCAGCAGCAGCTGCTGCGGCCTTATTCTCATTGAGTTCGTCGAATTGCATTTTGTACTTTCGCGCCACTTTCCGCAACTGTATTATTGTGTTCTGATTGGTCTGATTGTCGGTCTTCAGAGCACTCAAATCTTCGGACAATTTCTTGGCTTCGGTGGTCTTCGCGTCAAAATTGTTTTTAATTGCCTGTAATTGCGATTCCAGGACTCTTCGGGCATTCTTCTGGCTCTCGAGCTCTTGATTTAATTTATTGAACTCTTGGGTCGAGTTTGCGATCTATTAGTGTTTCAGAAGTTCTGTTTAAAAGTCTGATAGTTATGTGTTTATAAGAATGTCTGACCTGTTGTTGGAGTTTATTCTTCTCCTCATTGAGTCTCTTCATGTCTTCAGGACTTGTTTTGTTGATCTGTTCCATCAGAGTGTTGGTACGCTTCTGCCAGTGTTTCAATTCCTCCCTAAGCGCCAGATTTTCTGCGTTTTTGGTCTCAACCTTAGAGAAGATAATCATTAAAACAATTGTTTAAACAATAATAGGATTTGATTCAAACCTTAAGATTTAGTTCTTCGATATCTTTGGACAACTTTTCGGAATCGATTTGATTTAATTTGTTCTCCAATTCCTTGCATTTTGTCTCGAGATTTGATTTCTCAGTTCTGAGCAAAGCGTTGGAATCACTCAAAATGTTAATCATTTCGATCTTCTTAACCATTTCGTTGTGTTGCGAGACATTAGTCATTATGTTCTTAGCGTTGAGTCTTTCCTCCCGGAGTTCACTCTGAATGTGCGTCAACTCCTTCTTCAAGTTGTCGATCACCAGTTTGTTACGCGAGTCTTCGCTCTCGAGGGCTGTGATCTGCGTTTGGAGGACTTCCTTCTCTTTGCGCAAGAATTTGATTACTTCTAGCAATCGATTTGTGTTTTCGATCTCTTCTTCTTTAGAAAGCAAAGGAAGGGTAGAGTTGTTCTGCAGAGCAATGATTCTGTTGTTGAGAAGTTCCAACTGTTGGTTCAAAGTGTCGTTAATTCTCTCCAAATCATTGCACTTCTCTTTCATTTTGTCGACACTCTCTGCGATTGTCTTCTTCTCAGTGGTCCACATCTGATGGCTCTGAGATAACTGTTCCTGTGCTTTGGTTGCGGCCGACTCCGCCTCAAACACCTTGTTTTGGAAGATTTCCAACTGTTTTCGCAATGAATTTATAAGAGTTGCGTCTCTCGAGTGCTGTAAGAGTTCTCTTTCATAGTTGGCCTGAGCTTCAGAGGCGATCGCCATCTGATTGTTCTTGTCTTCAATGGCTCTCTTCTCGCTGAGGACAGCCTTCTCTGCCTTAGAGTTGGAGTCAATTAAAGAATTCGTTAATTTGTTGATTCGATCCAAATATTGTTGAGAAATGTTTTTGTGTTCCGTTTCTAAAGTGTTCTTCTCTTCGTTTAATCGGTGATACCTTTCCCTGAATTCCGTTAACTCTTTGGTCAGACTTTTGATGGAATTCTCTTTTTCATTGATAATGGAATTCGCTTTTTCTTGGATCTCTTCAGTCGTCAGTTTGTGTTCATTTAGTTTCTCCTCTAAAGTGGAGTTAATTTGACGGAAACTTTCGGAAGCCTTCTGTGCGTTACTCAACCTCTCCCTCAAAAGCTTTATTTCATTCTGTGCTTCGCTATACTGTTCCCGAATCACAATTAACTGCGACTGAAGAGCTCTGTCAGCCTCTGTAGAGGAGGGAACGCCAGACTCTGTCAGCTGATTGACACCAGTTTTGATTAAATTCAACTCATTCTCCAAATTTCTGGCTTTTGTTTGATATTCAGTCAATTCTTTGTGAATATTCAGGTATTTCTCGATTTCAGAGTCGAGTCTATTCTGCAATTCGTGGGAATGCTTTTCCCAGAGCTGAGTGGCCTCTGAATGTCTTTGTGTGTCTTTTTCGACTTTAGCCCTCAAATAAGCGCATTCTTTCTCCAGTTTTGAATTCTGTGTCTTCAGGTTCCGAATGGAATCGCTTTCCATTTGATTCAAATTGTTTTGAACCGATTGTAATGTGTTTATCAGTTTATTCTGATTTTCCTGGTTTCTGGCCATCAGTTCCTTCTCCTGAAGAAGTCTCAGTTCATTATTTCGATACAAATCTCTTTCGGATTTAAGGCTTTCGATATTCATCTCAAATCTGTTGATCTTTTCGTTGAGATTAAGCACTTCCTGTCGCATAAGGATCAGACTTTGTTCGTGTTTTTTGCTGTTTTCGTTGAGAACAGTATTCCGTTCCCTCAGTAAAGCGTTTTCTCTCTGGAATTGTTCGCAATTCGTTTTATACATTTGAAGCCTTTCCTGAGTGAAGCCTAACTCTGAAGAGATCTTTGCGGACTCTATCTTCAGATTAGACAACTCTTCCCTCAACTTTTCGTTTGTTTCTGTCATTAGTTTGAGTTTATTAGTGGTCTCTGAGCGATGTTTTTCGTACTCTTTCTTGATTTCCTCTAAACTAGACTTAAGTTTATTCTGTTCCTCAGCGCTCACCGTATTTGACGAACTGAATGGAGAGGCAGAGAACGCAACCGGAGATTTCTGGGGCTGAGTTGGCGTAGGACTGGAATGTGAGGCCAACATCTTATAGGCGTCTCTTTGCTTAACTATAGCATCAACTAATTCTGTTTGTTGTCTGCGCTCAGCCCTCAAGTTCTCCAATTGGAAGAGAGCTTCGTCTAAATCTTTGCGCAGAGATTGGATTTGTTGGTCATTCTTCTCGTTCTCTGATATTCTGAGCTTTTCATTGGTTTCGCGCAAAGCATTCATTAACTCCTGATTTCTGACCTGAAGTTCTTCAATGTCTTTGAATGTAATCAATTCATTGGGAATACTGTCTGTCGAAGATATTTGTGAGTCCTGTCCGTCGCAGACTCGGAAACCGCGCGCCTCCTGAACGCTCTTAATGAGGGCTCGGATTTGTTTTGATAGATCTCTGTTCTCACTCTCGAATCGTTTGATTTCTCGTTCGTATTGTTTGTTGATTCTGATGATAGTGTCCTTCTCTTGAAGCCATTGTTCCCTTTCTGTCATTACTGTTGTTAATTGATTCTGGAGTTCAGCGATATTCTGAAGAGCTCTTTGGTGTTCGTGTATTTTCCGGTGAAGAAGCGGTGCGTTCTCTTCAGCCTCTGTTGTCAAGTGTTGCAAATGCTCTTTGAGGACAGCGTTTTCGCTCTTTTGGTCGTCCAGTTCCTGCTGTTTGGCCACCAATTCATTGAATATTTGTGTGAAACTCATGTTTTTCCCTAAAAGTCGTTTAGTATTCGCCGCCAAAGGATACTGTCGTTCGAACTCTGACTCTAAATTATCTCTGGAAGTGTTAGCCATTGTCTCTTTGAGCTCTTCCAACTCTTTGTTCAAATGGCTGTTCTCTTCAATTGAATGATTCAATTGATCCGTGAATTTGGACTGACTCTCGTTGAAAGTGGTTTCGAGTTCATTGTGCGCCTCTTTAGCCGTTTGAAGCAATGTCTGCATCTCTTCGATGGTCTCAATAAGACTTTCGTTGCGTTTCTTGAGATCAATGTTTGACTGTTTGTGTAATTCAATCAAATTGTTTTGCGCCGATATCTCGTTCTGGAAGTCCTCTTCCAATTGTTGGCTGAAGTGTTGCATTTCGCACATCCTTTGGGCCAGACTTTCGATGTGTTTGTCCTTCTTTTCGACCATTTGTTTCAAATGTTTTATTTCTTCCAAATATTTGGTGTTTTCGTCGGTCTTCAGCTCTAAACTCGACTGTAAGTCGAATATCTGTATCGTTCGGTCCCTCCTCAGAGTCATCAGTTCATTGACTTTGGCATTCAGTTCTTCATTGAGAGCCTGAATCTGTTTTTGGTAGAGTTGTCTCTCTTGACTCATTCGGATCTCCTGGTGTTGGACTGATATCATCTTTAGTTCGAGTTCTTCGGCTCTAACTGTGGTTTCGAGTCTTCCCTCACTATTTGTCTTCAATTTAGAACAAATGGATCGCAACTCGTTTTGTAAGCTTTGAATCTCTTCTTGTCTTCGGTCCAACAGATCCGTTAAATCAGACTTTTCTTCGTTGAATCGTTTATTCCTATCCTTAAGACTATTCAACTCATAAGTCAACGAATCTTTGCCTAAAAAAGTGAAGAAATATTAAATTTGATTCAATTCTAAGACTTTTGTACAAACATTCGAGTATTTCGTAGTATTCATGTCTTGACTTCTGAAGCGCTTCTTCCGCTTCTCTCAATTGATTTTTAAGTTTATCGACAAAGTCTTCGCTCATTTGAAGTTTAGATTTAGTGTTTTGGAGCTCCCGATCGACGGCGAAGCTCTTCTTCTCGGCGTTGGCGGCACTGTTAGCCAATTGTGTCTTCATATTATCAATTGACGACTTTTTTCCCTCGAGATGTGACTCGATTTTGATTTTAACAAAAGCCGACAATTGTCTCATTTCGTCGTCATTTAAAATGTCGGACAACAGCTTATACTCCGTTTCCGACATTTTTACTGAAGCTTATAATCACCGAAAAACAGATCCAAAGACAAAAAAGAAGTAAAATAACTAAATAATTAACAAATAATCGGAGAAATCATTTGCAGAAAAATGTTTAACATTTTCGCCGACTTTTGTCATATGATTTCAATAAACGCTTTTCACATGAATTACAAAAATAATGTCAAATAAAGTCTTAGTTTTAATCAAATCACAGAAGAGTGAGGTATTTGTCATATCATTAGGTCTTTGGGGGCATTCCTTCTCTCCACTCCTCTGTTGTCATTCAGACGTATTTTGTGGTATTACCTGATATTTGGTCCAAAAGCTGTTTTTATTTTTAATTAAATTTGTCTTTGAATACGACCTCAAAATCAAGTCTTCAGAATGGATGTGAATCCGTTTAATGTGATGCCACCGCTCGGCTCTAATCCATTACATGACGGACCCGATGCCGCTGAAGAACAGCATTTGGCATTCCTTCAAAGCCAATTAGTCCAGCCGTCACCCATACAGCCCCCACATCACGACCATTTATCTATGCCTTCAACACCACAACAGAGGAGTGGCGGTCCTCCCAGTGTTATACAAAGCACAGCATCGCCGGCGGCCCCACCGAACACATCGGGGAGCGTAGGCACACCACAATCCAACTCATATATGCCTTCTCTTCCATTTGGAAGTGTCGGCCCCTCCGGTCCGATGACACCAATGACTCCTATGACACCCGTAACGCCCGTCTCGACAGACCCGGGAATAGTACCTCAACTCCAGAACATAGTGTCGACCGTAAACCTCGGCTGTAGACTAGACCTGAAAAAGATCGCACTTCACGCCAGAAACGCCGAATACAATCCAAAACGTTTTGCGGCCGTAATTATGAGGATTCGAGAGCCGCGAACCACTGCTCTCATCTTCAGTTCGGGTAAAATGGTCTGCACCGGTGCTAAGAGTGAGGAACAGTCACGACTCGCCGCTCGAAAGTACGCCCGAATCGTCCAAAAGCTGGGATTCGATGTAATATTCAAATATTGTCTCAATTTTGTCACTATTTTTCCCAATTAATTGATTTTTGTCTTTAATTTTAGGCCAAGTTTTCCGACTTCAAGATCCAGAATATGGTCGGTTCCTGTGACGTGAAATTCCCGATCCGTTTGGAAGGACTGGTCCTAACCCACAGTCAGTTCTCGAGCTATGAGCCCGAGTTGTTTCCCGGTCTTATATACCGTATGGTTAAGCCTCGTATTGTGCTATTGATATTCGTTTCAGGAAAGGTAGTGCTCACAGGTATGTCCTCTTCCTATCAAACTATAGGACAGAATAATAATGTCTTTATCCGACACTTTAGGGGCGAAAGTTAGGACTGAAATATACGACGCCTTTGAAAACATTTATCCGATTCTCAAAGGGTTTAGAAAACAATAAGACTTTACTTTTGACTCATTTTTATAATTATTTTATTTTTAATCGAAAAAAAGTCTCAAATATTATGACATCTAATGAGTGACTAATCATTTGGTTTTCGAGTATTGATTCAATCAATTCATGTCTTTTTGCATTCAATTCATTACTATTTTTTGAAAAATTAATTATCGTTTAATTGGAATAAAATTAAATCACTTTTTATTATCAAAAACTTGTTATAAGTTATTATAAATTGTCTTAAATTTCAAACCATTCCTTAAAATATGAACACTTGGAGGGGGATATCGGAGAGCCTTCCCTACAGTCTTTATAGACGGGACACACACTACACGGTATTCGTAGAAAACCGGTGTCTTTGACCAGAGATTCGATATAACGGAAGAGTTTAGTGTTCTCTCGACTACTGCTCACAACAGACAGCCTTTTCTCGACTTTTCCGTCGAAGACAAGGGTATCCAAAATATTTTCAATGTCTTCAACGCTGAGCTCTACTTTACTGATCCCGAGATCTGATATAAACTTCAGGACCTCTTTGGAAGTGACTAACGATTTGTTGATTCGCGAGACCGGGTTTTTCTCCGTCTGTTTCGCGATATTCGACTTTTCCCACAAAAATCTGAGGCACTGTTGGGCTAAGACTTCGATGAATTCTGTTTCGTAGTCATTGCCGCTATACCAGGAGCCGCCGGTCACCGAACGATCCGGTTCTATGTCGTAAAGCATATACACCTTCTTCTTGGATGCGGTCACAGACTTCACTGATTTTATCAATTTCTTGGTCTCCATATTCTTAAGGACTTTATTCAAACGAATTTGTGGTAAATTTGACTGAAATCTTATGTCTCGAACCCAAATGCCTTTATTAGAGGCCTTCTCTATGATTGAGAGGACTATCCTCTCCTCTTCATCGGTACCTAAAGACACAAAAACCGATTAAAACCCATGTATTTGATGTGAATTTAATGTCAAACCCTTTTGTGTTTTTGTCTGTTCTTTGATTCTATACAAGAGCTGAGTTCCCTGTTTACAGATCTCGATGGCCTGAGTGCCAAGAAGTTGATTGACAGCATTGGCTCTGACCAGAGGACTGACACCAATCATCGCGATTTGCAACATCTTCTCAGTTATGCCTTTTTCACTCTCACGACATAACTCAACGATACTATTGATAAAAGACAACAAATTAGACGATAATTAAGAGGAAAGAATGCATTACTTATTCATAATTGTGTTTAAACCCAATTCATCGGCGGTCGGCTCCGTTTTGGCCATAATTTTAATGATTGTTTTGATTTAAACTGAATTTGAAAACAAATCAAAACAAATGCGAAACACTCTTCAAAAACAACGTAACAAATGTTTTCAATACAAAACTTGTTTCTGAATCTATACTGAATTTTAATAAAATTATACAATTATACATGGTCAATTAAGTAATCTTTTTAATTATAATGTTAGTTTTTATAATATTCAATATTTCACTGAATTATTCCAGACTAATATTGTGCAATTTTAATATCATTTATGCAAAAGTAATATATTTTCTTATCTTTTCCTCTTTTCGCACATCTTTTCAGAATTTTAATGAGAATATAATCAACTTTATTGAAATACTCGTATAATTATTTGTTGCTATTTGTTGCAGATGAGATAGTACGTTTTATTTTATATTTGTTAACAACAATCTGCTATTTTAGATAACATTTAACAATTATCTTTCAAGTATTAACAATTGTAAGCCAAACAGATTAGTTGCATAAATAAGCATGATCATATGATAATCAAAAGCATAAAGTTTTGTTAGAAGTTTTATGAAAGAATTTGAACTTGATTATTTTTTGAGAATAATTTCTGAATATGGAAGATAGCAGTACTCGATTAGTGGCAGAAAAATGATTTTAATTGATTAAAATGGTTACAAAATAATCAAGTAATCAGTAGTTTTCCTCTGTGATCACCTAAAAAGTATTCTTGATTTTTTTCCAAAGTTTCAATACAAGTTTGTGCTGGTTTTTGAGTGCGCATGTTGTGTTTTGTTGCATGTTGTGCTGTGCAGGTTATGCTTGTTGTGGTCCGCTATTCAGACAATCTGATAGCTATTTGATTGAACGAGTGTTTCATTCTTGTGTTGGTTCTTGTGTTGCCTCTACTTTTGGTTGAGACAATCCTACGATAAGCTCAACAGTTGTCTGTCATTCAACACATCCATTATTTATACGAAAGTTATGCCTATTAGAGGTCTGTCTATAAGTCTTTCCCTAATTTATTCAAAACCTCATATTTTGTGTAAAATTGCGAATAAATTAATATAATTTTGTTGTCGTTTACTAAACAACTAATAAACAAATGAATAACTTTGACACTACTCTACAGGAAAGGGGTAAGAATCAGTTGAGTGATACAACTTGTGCCAAACTTTTGCCACGAGTTGACCATGGTTCATTTTGATGTTGTTTTGAAACTAGATCTATGGTCGTCTACTGTGTTACACATGAAATGTTATATTTTCACCCAATTCTGTCCTCTTTTTATACCCTTTAATTAAAGTAAACATTTTCTTCGAGCACTTCCTCTACTCTAATGAGCGCTTAATTTCATTTGATTAGCATTTGAGTCGAATATAATACAAACTTCATTAGAAATGCATATAAATTACACTCAACTCCTTATCTGACTTAATATCCAATTAATAATCCGATTGATATTAAAGTCCTGAAGACTATAAGGGTTTCATAATATCTGATGACATTTGAGATCTGTTTAATGTGTGAACACTTCGTATGAAACCTATTGGAAGTCATATAAAGTCAATGCTCTCCGAGAAAAAAATGAAAACTTATCTTAACTAAAGTCAGAGCTATAATAACCAACAGAAAAGTTTTTGACTCATATTTTCTCTTTTGTCGCAAACTTTTTATCGCCTTTTCGTCAAAGTATTTGAAAATCGCTTAACATTTGTGTTATTTTTTCTCAAATAAGTGAACAAAATCTTCGCTCAAAACTTGATTTTTATTCGTGTCTTAAGTCTTAAAAACCATATTTACGTCATTCGTATAATAGTTTTCAAGGAAATTAAGCTCTGCTTCTCTTAATTACTGCCTTTCCTCTGGTTATTAGCTTATCCAGAGCTCAAAGATTTGATTTGAAGTTTGTTTTTCTCAACATTTTGTAAGATTTTGTTTTAATAAATACTTTTTAATCGACACGTTTTTGAAAATGTGACCAAATGGCAATACCTGATCCCAAGTGATTTTGCAAGATTATTGTCTTCTTAACTAATCTGCTTAAAACAGTTTCGTAATAATCGATCTGTCATTTGATAATCGATAAGATTTTGATGTATTTTACACAACATTTATGCAATTATTTCATAATTTCAATTAATTCTGAATTCAATTTCAATATTGAATTAAATATCAAATTAAGAAATATATTGAATAATATTTGAGGAAATCTATAAAAATATTGATATTTGAGATTATTCTCGAAATTCTAGTGAAAAATAAGTATAATTTTTTGTTCAAAATATTAATCATCCGCTTTTGAAAAAACAGGATAATTCACAATTTGAGTGCCAAAATTGGCAGCCAATTACCAAGAACCTTTTAATAACAAATGTTGTGCAACTGTGCGCTGAACTCGTTATTAGACCACAATTTCAAACCTCAAAAACCTGGGAATTATCGCAAAATAGGATAATAAAACTTTAAATTTTGTCATTAAAATTATCCCTCTCTTTGAATTACAAGAATAATTATCTCCACTCATTTGATATCTTTGTTTACCTTCAAATTGTTATGAATACCTTACAGGTATTGACTTTGAAAGATGAATCTCTTTCCTACTGTTAATATAAAAATTAATAATTCATTAGTAACTCGAATCAAATGATGAATTTTTCAATTAAAATGCGCTTAAATTACATAAAAACTTCTATTAATAGTGAGTTTCAATTGATTATCAATAATTAGTGACTAATTATATTTGATTTGAATATAATTTAAGAAACGATTTCCTAATAAATGATTGAATTTGAAGTAATTTTCTGTTTTGTTATTCACTTATTATTAATAATTTGTTTCTATATATAGGTTAAGGATTTTTGATGTATTGACATAAAATCAGAGGAAAATATGCGAAGAAAAAGAGTTTTTTAGCCATAAAATGACGACAAACTAACTATGAATTACTTTTCTAAGAGAAAATTGTTCGACTCATCCACTACTGTCCCTACTGTGCCATCAAATACAAGTGATGTGTCATTTGAATCGTCAAAACCGAGTGATTTGAGTTACGGTTCGCTACGAAAGTGTTATTCTTGTTCTCAGATACAGATCCTTAAGAAAAGTTGTTTTAAGAGCAAAAGACAGTCTATTTGTCGATCAGTTTCTTCAAATGAAATGGAAACAAGTCTTCCGACAAAACTCTTACTCAAAATGATTGATATTTCAGGCATTGATCCCAAGAACTACAAATTGGATTACGATTTCGATAATCCTATCATAAAAATCACGCAAAACTTCCATAAAATCCAGAACTCGGAGGAAAACATTGTTTGCGGCGAAGAATGTGATAATGGGTTCAAACTAAGTGCTAATTACTCTAATGTGAGCTCAACCAGTGCTGGGGGCGGCTCTAGTCCTGCAGATATCTCTCCCAGTGATTACTACAGTCACGAACTATCAGAAAGTGTTGACGAAGACAATTGTGAAGACAATTGGGAAACAGATTCCAATACAATAAGCTGTGATAAGACCTGTGCCCCAAACGATATCAATGATAATACGCCATTATCTGTGAGCAGCCATCCTATTGATCCAAATAGTGATTCTCTTAAACGTAACAACAGTGGGAAGAGTCGTAATGTTCGGTGAGTTATCAGTGATTAGTGTTTGAAATCATGTTTTTTGTTAATCCCTTTTATACTCCTTTTAATTGTTTTGATAACAGATTTATCTGAAACACAATATTTAATCATTACTTACACTCTATTTGTTATTGCCTTCAGATCTAATAGCAGTGATTCGGCCATTATTTTGCCATTTATTGACTCTGACAGCGAGAACATTGTGTCCCTCGACTCTGGAACTAATAAATTTGCTTTCATTCAGAAGAATCATTCGGATAACTGTTCAATAATGGACGTCAAACTCGACTATAATTCCTATCCTGATATTTGGCCACAAACTCGCAAATCTAATTCAATGTCGTGCCCACATCTGGAGGCTCCCAGTGTTGTGATCAGTGATCACAGCACTGACTTCGATGAGGTCTTTGACTAACCATTACTTTTCTACTCGATATCAATACTAAATCAATGTCTTTGAATAGAAAAGTGACGCCAAAAGTGATGACCAGAGCTCTAATGTGTTAGCGCTGGCCATCGAAAGCTACTTCACTAAAACGCCCAACAAATCACTTCGAAGGGATTCCATTAGTAGTATATCTTCGAGCTGTTCCAGTCTGTCATCGTTAGGAGAAGAAGATTTCATCGAAAACGACTTCCACTCATCAAAGTTATCACCAGTGAGTATCAGACCTTGATTTTTAAGTGTGGCCTCAAATTATCGACCATTCAATCGGTTAATGATTTTGTTTAAAACAAAGCACTCATTAATTGAAAACAGTTTTCTCCAGAGATTTGTTGAGAACTTTGTTCTGTAAATAGTCTTTGAAATCCTGTTTAAAAGTTAACAGATTTATATGGATTGCATAGAAGTGTAACCAAGAATTAAATTTAATTCATTTTCATTAACTAATGGAAAGATTTTTTTGTTTACGTAATGTTTTTATCGGCTTTTTATCGATACTACAAATCATTGATTTCCTGATAAAAAGTTATTCTGAGTTATAGTAAAAACATTTGAAATTTTAATTAATAAATCATTTGATTTGTGATTACAAAAGACATCAATTGATTGACGTTTTGAGCATTAAATTAGTGATTAAGAGGCAAACAGTGAACTATTCCCAGACATTCCCTCGGACTGAGATCCTAATTAATTATGTTAGGCCTGTGCCAATGCCTGTGCCAACAGTTACTGAGTTTTTATTACCTTTGATTATTCAAAATAATACTCAGACTAATTTATTCTGAGCAAAAGCGCATACATAATGTTTGCCAGAGTTTTGTATCAAAAGACTGTCTCTTACGTCAAACACTCCTAAGACTTACGTTTCTAACGAAGTAATGAATTAAAACTAATATCTGCTATAAAAAGTGATCGAATCCCTAATGATCCGATTTCTTGGCTTCTGTGCCCATTCCTCCCTCATATTTATCTACCTTTCCTTAATATTTCTAATAATTTATGCCTTTCCTAACTCTAGTGAAGTTTTGATTTCCATTTCGGATGAGAATTCTTTGTCTAAACTTCTTAAGAGAATAAATCAATGATTTTTCACATCAAATATCAAATAAAAGTCTGAATTCTGTGGACTTCTTAGCGCCGATCACTATATCACTGATTAGAAGCGAAGAAATGAATGTTTGATGTTTTGATTTGTTGAATAATTGTGAAAATGCAGTCGAGTGCAGACGCTGGGGACCAGCCTTCAGCACTCATCTAAGGTTATCTTTTGCGTCAGTCTAACGTCACTCCAATGGCTTAGAATTTTAATTCAAAATATTCTTTACTTTCCTGTGGAGTGACATAACTAATGGTAAAACTGTTTAAGGCTGACTTCAATTGAAAAACAGGCTGTGCGATCAACTTTTCTTAAAGGCAACACTTTGTTTGAGGTAGTTTTCCCATAAACTAATATTAAAAGATAAACTATCAGTTTGACCCTCTATTAAAAAGATTAGGATTACTTTTTGAAACGTATTCCTCGCAATAAAAAAAAAGTCTGATTAATAAAATTGCATTAAATTTGGATAACATTACTATCATTGCTATCATTGTTATCATTCAACTCTTTTGGAGCTAAAACTGATTTGTCATACATTGAGTTGTTTTCATTAAAATAAGATAAAGTTATGAATAAATGTTTGGATTCGATACCATCTGAAGTGACTCTAATGAATGGCACGCATTGACAGGATTTACAGTGAAAGGCAGGTGCTTTCAGGCAGTGGTCGCTATTGGGTTTTGCAAAGCACTTTGTTATCACTTCTGAGTCTATTATGTAATTGAATTCATTAAATAGCGATTCAATGATTTGCCAATTCATAGCTCTGTATCTGTTTTGTTGACACATAAGTTATGGCTTTAATGACACTTCAGTAGAGTTTTGTTAAAAACATTTTTCACGATTTAATACAACTGTTATGTCGTTCAATACAGTACTCAATACTTGTCCTCCAATTCATTCGGAGCTCTGAAAACAGCGTCAGTAGAAAGACGTTTGAGTTTATGCCTTTCGTAGAGACGATCACTTTATTGGTAGCTCCTGGTGTGGCCTAACTTTTGGTATTGCCAGTAGAGCTCTACCTTACATTTTAGTGCAGTTTTTTTTATCTTTGAATACAACCTCTAATGAAAAAAGTTTGTAATTGAGTTGAAAAAAAAGTTTTGTTTGTTAGCCGTATGTGTCGTATGATTTCATTTGCAAAACTGTTTATTGAGGAATAAGGATGTGATAGATGTGATCACATTTGTTGCACATTCGCTTCAGTTCAACAAAAAGCCATTTTTCAAACAAATTTTATATATTTTCTGTATTTTTTGTGACCAAAAATCTGTTTTAAATCATATTTATTGAAAAATTTAATGCTTTTATAAAATGGTTCTTAAGTTTGAACCAAATTCTTAGTTATTTTGTGGAAAAACAAGTGATGTTTGACTCAAATCCATATAAACCGTGATTTTTGCCTAAAAATGTGTGATTTGAGTAAAAATTTACCGATTAATGGATACCAAGAATATTCTTTGAGTTTGAAACTTAATCGCTCCAAACTTGAATATGGGGAGGCCTCCAGTGATGATCTCAGCAGCGACTGGGACTCAGACGAGAGTCTGAAAAAACCAAAGGTTGTCCAAATTTTTTCAAAAATTGCTTATACTTGAAATAAGTGTTAAAATATTCAGAAATTTTTAGATAACATAAAATAACTTGTGATTTAATTTCGCAACATTCAAGAGTCTAATGGCTTAAATTAAATTCACATTTCACAATATCCTGATATTATCAACAAGGACTTAATTTTAAAGCGGATTTTCTTAATTAAAATTCAACAAAAATCCTGTCATTTCCAGCGAACCCTTGTTTTTGAATTCAAATTTATAGATAAATCTGTAATTAATGTAATATTTCGCAAATTATTTCACAAACAATTACTCAGAATACCGGTCATTATACTCTCATGATAACTATGATAACTCATGATAAGCTTATGAATATATTCTTGGGATTGTTTTTTTATTTGTTTTTGATTCAAAGAAATATCGAAACATTTCCTCCAAAAACAACTTTTTGTTATTCAGTTCGATATTGAAACCAAAGGTATAACAAGATCTTTGTTTGAGTTATCTTTTCGGAAATCTATCGTAAAATCTATCCAATAGTTGGGTCAATACTCTTGTGAGTCACAAGTTATTGTCATCTTAAAAGTGTACGTGATTGTTAACCCAGGAAAAATTTAATTTATTCCTGTTCTCACGAGTTCATGTATGTCCTCTTTTTTTAGAACAATTAATATTTGAGGTATAAATTGAAAAACAATTAAACTTTGGATTCAAAAAGACCTTCACACTTGAAATAACAAGTTGTCAATTGCCAGTGCTTTTCAAATTAAACTCAACTATCTATTAATTTTAGTGTTGAATGTGTTCATTGAATGTTCGAGCAATGTTTGAGACACAAATTGCACTTTCAATAAATTGTTGTTCTGTTCTAATTGAAAATCAACAGATATCAGCTTGGAGAAAAGTCCGATCTCTGGTCACCTCTCCTTTCGTGCAGACCTATAAGAAGAATAAATACCCATGGATTCAACTGGCAGGACATCAAGGTAATTTATTTTTATTTATTTTTAGTAGAATATTATCCATTGAATTACATTTATTACAATTTGTGTCTGAGTTTGGCTAAAAAATAATGTCTTATATGGCGTTCCACTGATTGCAGGAAACTTTCTTTCCGGTCAAACGCAGGGAACTATTTTGAAAAAACTGAACGGAACTGAAGAAGTTTGCTTTAAACTGATTATGAATGATGTCATCAAACCTCTGGTTCCGGAGTACCGGAAAACTATCAAAATCAATAACGAATGTAAGGAATTGTCAACAATTTGTTTATTCAATATATTTATATATTTTTTATATATTTATATATATTTAATGTTTTTATTATTAATAAGTGATAAATATTTTCATATAATTTGACGTTTTTTGCGAAGAAACGCAAAAATTCTTAGATTTTAACTGAAATCGATTGAAATGATTAGTTAATAGACATTAATAGTCAATAATAGACAGGAATTACATATTTTTATAGTAATTATTGTCAAAAATATGTCAATAATTGGTATCCATTCCCATGAGTTTGAAATTAGGAATCGATTGACATTTATTCTTATCGTTTCAGTTATTTTAAGATAAATATTGTTTACTCTTTCGGCAGTTTAATCAGTGTTTGTCAATCAAAAGCGCTTACCTGTCCTTTGTATGGGTGCCGAACACAGCCTATGCTTTATTTAAACTAATCAATGGTCAGAATTAACTCAAAGTCATAAATATTGTGATAAATAATGATTTAAAGCCAATATTTTTGGAGATTTTTCCACTTATCATAAAATTCCATCGATAAAAGTCTAGTCTAAATACTTGAACAACAAAATAATCAAAATAATTTTCCTCTTTTAATAGTTCTTTGAATTGAAATTTCAAACTTTAGACAAGATTGAACTTGCGCAATTGTGAAATTATACATTATTTACACCTGGATAATATGAAGTTAATTAATTTAGACAGATTTCCACTATGTTTTGCCAGACTATTTCACCTTTATTCAAGTAACTAGGTCATATTTTCACAATTTATCACTTGGAAAACCATTGTGATTGTGTGATACGTGATCAGTGATCAGTACGAGTCAGACAATAACTTTTGTTAATTGTTTGTCTGATTAATCACCAAATACTAGCAAATGATACTTTTGATGCTTTTAAGCCAATATAATAAATCAAAGTTATCGAGGTATCATAGTTAGCATCATAATCATGATTATATCACATGAATAAAAGTAATTAATTTTATGAAGGATCACATTTATCTGATGATAATTAATTGAATTATTGATTATTGAATTTCAGACTACCTCGAGCTCGAAGATCTTTTGGCGGGCTTTGATAACCCGTCCATAATGGACGTGAAGATGGGTGTCCGCACTTATTTAGAGGAGGAACTGTCCAAAGCCAGGATCAAACCTAAGCTGAGGAAAGACATGTACGACAAAATGGTAGCCATTGATCCGATTGAGCCGACAGAAGAAGAAAACGATTTAAAGGCAGTAACCAAACCTCGATATATGATATGGAGGGAAACCATTAGTTCGACAGCTAGTCTTGGATTCAGGATTGAAGGCATCAAACATTCAGATGGAAAAGCATTTAAAGACTTTAAAAGAACCAAAACCGAAGAACAGGTGACGAATGCATTTCTTCGTTTCATCGATGATCATCCACATTATGTCGTAAGTGGTTTTGCCATCGAATTTACCGCAAATTATTCTCATAATTTATTCCTCCGCAGCCTTTATATCTAAATAAACTGAAGGTAATCAACGAAACGTTGAAGTTATCCCAGTTTTTCAAAACTCATGAGGTATTCATCCATTGTTTTGTTGTCAAACAAACAAATTTATTGATCCAATCATTTGATCCAATGAACAGATAATCGGCAGTTCCCTCCTCTTCGTTCACGACAACAAGAGGGCAGACATTTGGTTAATAGATTTCGCGAAGACGTTTCCTCTGCCGAACGGGGTTTCCATTACTCATAGGGACGAGTGGAAAGTCGGTAATCACGAGGACGGGTACCTCATAGGTCTCGAAAGTCTGATCAGAATATTCAGTAATATTTAATGTGTTTTATTTGATGACTGATTTGTTGTACAAAAAAACATTAAAACAAATTGTTTTCGGTCTAAGTTTGGGTCAAATCCATAGTAATCTCCAATCGTTTGGAAAACGAATTCAAATTATTTTTATTTTTTTCCTCTTTTTTGAGAATATTTTACATATTTTGAGACAAAAGTTATGTATTTTTGTGTAAATATTGCGTTATTTTTATAAATAAATATATTATTTATATATTATTTAAGACTCGGAATAAACATTCAGAACACAAACGAAGCCCTTTCTCTCAACAGTCTTAGACCCGATTTACGCCATTCCTCTCCGGTTATCCACATTTCTTGAGCCGAGTCAAGAATGCTCATAACGGCCGCCCCCTTCCAACTCACTATTCCTGAGTCCATATCCTTTGGTTTTGTTATTATTTCGATTGGATTTCCTCGAAATGGGGCCGGAATTTGATTGGAAAGTCGGTTTTGGAGCCACTTATCAAATCCTGGGAACTTGAGACCCCCTCCCACCAGAAGTACCGAAGAATACATTTTCCTTTTGAGTTCATCAGACTCGCAGTGATCTATGCATTGAAGGATTGCCTGATCTATGCCTAACAGGTGCTCATCACCGATAATATTGATCTCTTTGTCGTTATGACTGACATCACAGGCATCCAACTCGTCCTCAATTACTGATTCAGAGTTTTGTTCAGTGGTCGGACCCATTGATCCCTCATTGGTTTCCCCATATTTTCTCTTTGTTTGAATCAAATAGTTTTCATCGAAGGGGTCGTCAGAGTGGCCGTCATTTCGGCTCAGAATTCGCATTCTTTTACCCGCACTCAGAGTGAGGGCAAACATATCGGGAAAAAAGAGAGCCGATGGCGCCAGAAGACACTCATCGCCCACAAGAATCTTGTAATCGAGAACTGGTTGTTCGGGAAGAGTGACCCGAAAGTGCTTTTCGTTGTGACCATAAATATCTGTATTTAAGTGACAAAACTTATGCTTCAATTCCTGTAAAAATAGAGCACCGGTTGGGGACTCGGATTTGGAGTCAAAAGGAAAGCCTCTTTGCTTAAGAAGATAATAAAAGAGTTGTGTCATATCACTTCCGCCGTAATCCAGAGTCAAACGAGTATTTCTGGATCCGAATCCGTCTTCAATACAACAAATGCTTGTCTTCTGATCGCCGACATCTACGACACAGGCGTGAGAAAGTCCGGCACCAAATGTCGAACAAACGGCTGTCCATACAAATCAAGAATTAAATTTAAATCTAAGAATTGAGGGAAGGGTTCAAACCTTCGTGAATGACAATACAAGACTCGAATTGGAGTCCATTTAATAGCATTTCTATCAGATATTTGATGTGATTTCTGTTATAGACGTCACTAATGATCAGAACAACTCTATAATCGTTTAATTGATTTAATGGTATTTCCAACTCTTTTTCGATTACTTTGGAACAAATGGTCTGCAAATCGGAGATAACACTCGTCAGAGAACCACATAAACTGCTGTTCACATTAAGCCGACCCCTAAGATATAAAAAATAATATAATTAGAGGAAAAGGTTTTAATGGTAAATACCTTTTGATTGGCCAACGAATATGAAACGGTTGGCTGTCCTTCAGGTATAAGATATCTTCGCCAATGAGGACCTCTTCATTGCCCTCTAATTTAGTCCATTGTTTGTCATTTTTGGATAAAACAAGAGGTTTTGATCTCTTATTGAATTCGTTGATCACATCCTTATTAGAAGGGGTTCTCATTCTCCCCGAAGATGTTTGACATGAATTCAATGCACTGATGGCTGTATTTTGAGACTCATTTAAAGTGTTGATAATGTCTTTAGTGATTGGATTTGTTGACAATAAATACGATTCTTGTATTGATTTAACACTATTTGAGCGGTTCTTTCGGGCGATTACGTTATGAATGGTTTTGGGACTCGAGTCGGACGCCCTCCCGATCCGTAAGAAAAGTGACCCGAAATTAATGACAATTATCTTCGATGAATCAATTGAATGGTTTGTCTGGTTTTCACCCGATTCTGACTTTTCTTCGCTATTCGTCGAAGTGTTTAATGTCTGACCATTTGTTTGGTTTTCAACCGATTCTTTTGGTGTCAACTCTTCAACTGAAGGCTTGATATCATCTTCAGTCTTGACTGTAATTTCATCCATAGTTTGGACAACACTTGTCATGAAAATCGCAGAAAAATAAAACTTCAAAAAAGTGACAATTCTTTAAGTTTTGAATTCAAAAGATAAATATTGTGGATAAAGTTGAGCATGCTCATTCTGCTCACTCTGCTCAATCTGGTCTTATTTTAGGTGATTATCATTGACAGCTCACAGATGTGACCACTTGTTCCCAATGGGAAGTTCCCAACACTGAAAGTCTCACAAAAAGTTTTGCTAAAAAAATTGATGAGAAAAAAAGTTGAATTATCATTAATTGATCAAATGATGATCACCATGCTCAGTTGCTCATTTGCTCATTCAAATTACTTGTTTTAATTTTATTAAATTACACAAAAATTTAGCAAAAATTTTATCCACTTAACAAAACTATCAAAGTTATCAGGACGACCATCAAAACCATCAAAGTCTAATGATAATCGTTTTATAAATCAAACTTAAAAGAGTGATCTAATGATAGATAAATGAATTGGTGGTGAATTGCTTGGGGGCTATCACTTGGCAATCACTTTCCCGCACTTTCCTTTTGATGGATCAAATAATTTTGAGACACTTTTAGTAAATTATTTTATTGTAAATAAATAGCAAAACAATATTTATGTGCAAATTGTGTCGATTTATATAACATTCAATACTTTAATTACAAAACTATTTTCAAAATCAAACAAAAGTCGAAATATTTGTCGAAATGTTTTTCAAACGAAAAGTGTTTTTACAAATCAGAAGAGGTTTTAGTGTTTTTTATTCCAATAAATATATTCTTAAATACTTTTCTCAATCATTTGAATCTCGGTTTAAGAGCTGCACAACGAGTTTGCACAACAAAATTGGTTATTCATCTCTGGTTTTGGTATAAATCAGTACTTTTTGTGGTTCTATTTGTTTTAGGAATCATTTGAGACGAGCCCTGAATAGTTTGTAAAGCTGTGGGGGGAACGGGTGGTCCGGATGGTTGTCCAACAATTAGATCACATCACTTGTCATTTCTTTATTATTATTATTATTGCAATTAATGAGATAACTGAGAATCTCTTTGTGGCCATAAGAGGCGGCCAAATGGAGGGGATGCCACCCGTCGTGATTAGACAGATTAGGATTGGCGCCGTTCAACACCAAATGCCGACACCACGAAACGTCCCGACCTTTAGATTGATAAAAACAATTACCTATTAATAAATGTTTGCATTTATTGGCCTTTTATTGCATCAAATGAATGACAGTTCAATCATGAAATCCAGGAATTCCTCTAATGGTTGGGCTATTTATTGAAATAAATTCTCACGACTTGTAGTAATCACTGCCTGACTAATATCCCAGAGTATTCTCAAGGGGTAGTATTTTGTCGAGGAATGCATTAAATACAAATTCACCCCTAATTTAATCGATTATAAACTGAGTAAAAGTTTAAAATCAAGGCTTAAATGGAATTAAAAAGTAATCAAAAGTCGAGAAACAAATTATTAATAATTTTTTTTTCCTCAAAAACTTTGCGTAAGTTTTGATCACTTCTTAGGAAAAAAGTCTCACATTTTCTTAGAGTTTATTAAAGAAAGAATTTCCAAATCGTTTTGAAATGGCCTACAAATAAAGGGAAGGAAGCAAAAGGCCAGAGCTCAGGGAGAAAGAGAGGAGAGTCACTGATCAATAGGTTTGTGCTCGAGTGGTGACTCGAAAGGCACAGACGTTTGAGCCAAAGACAAAGTATTTTGTTTTTCATTCATAATAACAGCGATAAGTACTGAATAAGTACTGAAACCAACAATTTTCTCGTCTCTCCAGACGATAGGCTCTCAAAGAATGCGAATATTTTTCGCTTTAATCACAAATTCGAGGAAAAAGTTATTACCGAAGAGGAGACAGTAGTGGAGAGCCGTTTGTCCGTTAATGAAAACATTCAAATCAGGTTTCGATCGGAGAATAATCAGAAATTCTTCGAAGTCGTCGTTACGGATCACAGACACGATTTGTTTGGCAATCATTGTCTTATGGTTTGCATTAGAGTTAATGCAATTGTTTTTATTGCTGTTATTGTTTGTATCACATCTGAAGCGGTCATAGCTTTGGTATTTGCAGTTGTCGTTAGTTTCGGTCACTTCTTGTTTAACTTTCATCGCTAATTGACTGTTGCGATGACTCGATTGACGGATTCCGGTGACCACAGCAGTCACCGCAACTGAAGACGATAAAGACTGAGACATAGACTCAGAGCCCGGCGGCTGGTTCTCCAACTCCAATATCTCTGAGGTCGGAGTGGTTGGAGGGCTCGCTTCAAGGCTACTCTGCTCAGGGCCTGACTCGTATTGCTTGTATTGATCCGGCATTCCTTACACTTAAAACAATTGCTTTTCCAATGATTTTCAATACAAATACTTTTAGTGAACTTTTCGATGGAAATCCTCTTCACTGAAGACTTATTATTAAAATAAATACAAAAATACTTTTAAATATGGGTTCGGATAACAAAACAAAAAAATGGTCGAAACTCAGTTGAAAAGGAGCACAGAATAGGCTGAGTGGAGAGCAGAGGACTGGTGTCGATATAATGGTTGAGCTATAATGACATTCCTTTGATTTTTTGTTGTCTTGCCTTCTGTCGACTCAGATGTGATCCAAAACCGATCTGAAGAAGTGCTTCAAATGACTAAATGAGTTGATATCATCTCATTATTACTCGAAATGTGAATTCAATTAAAAACTTTTTGACACAAAAAGAGTCGAAAACTCGAAACAAATTTAAATGTTTTAAAGAGAGGAACAGAGAGTAAACGACATTATATGCTGTGCTCTCAACGTCAACTACAAGACCAACGGTTCCCTAAGGTCTCAGTCCTCACATTATCGTTGAGATTGTTATATACAGTGTTTATAAGCTCTGGTATATAAGTCACTGGTAGTCCTATCCCTCTTTTTTGCCGCCGAACCCACTTTGATCCCACTTAGAGGCGCGGATAGTATTGAGGTCCCCCTTTGTCAGCCCTATTCAACAGTTTGCACATCATAGGCATCAGAGCAATGATATTCCAGTCTATTCCAGCCCAAGACTCCACCCAAACGCACGTTTGTGTTGTTTGTTGTGTTGTCTCTGAATTGTTAGATATCGTGGGAAACAAATTCTTGTGAACATTGAGTGATTCGCTTCTATGGGAAATGAATGGGAAATGGGAAAACCTAATTGTTTTCTCATCGGAATAGCCATAGAATTAGGCAAAAGTAAAGAGAAGGACAGCCTTTTTAATTAATTACTCGCAAAACCTTATTTGTTTTGTTTTACTCATTTTACTCACAAATAATAGATTTTTCCAAAAATTTTTTGGGAATACTTTTTTTTCCAGTGATAGTAACGCTCCACTGGTTTTGATTAGTTTTGTTAGCATTTCATTGCTATCCATTCCTATCATCTAATCATAGGATAATGTTTTCACTCAATATTTTCACTCATTATATGGCACAGGGATGAGAGAGCCAGAGCTGAGAGCCAACTGACAAACTGCGGCCAAAACTGTGGGATTTCGCACATTATATGCAAAACATTATATAAATCAGTTGTCAGTAATTAATAGAGAGAGACATGTATTCATGTATTCTCTCACTTCTCATCCCTTTCCAGTTGTGTTTCACTTTTGTCTCTAACTCTATGACTATTCCGATGAGAAAACAATAAGAGATTTTCGATTCCCATCGAAGTGAATGTCGAGTCAGTGCTCACAAGAATTCGTTTCCCACGATCTCAGCATTTCATAAGCATATGAGCGCACAGGCATAAGGCTCGATAAGGGCGACACAATGCATGTCCGCGCCTTAGCCTATGCTTGTGCACAACGTCGCACCGAACGCACAGGGATGGGTTCCTATTTTGCACTTTAAATATGAATTTATAGCTGAGTGTGAGTATCGGCTGACCTAAAGGAAGTGTTGCTTCGGGTTCTTCACTACTACTACTAATACTACGACTACTACAGGAACCGGAAATTCGCATCTCATTGATAGTATCGGAGGTCAAACATCAGAGTCCAGTACTTTTGGTTCTCATCATTGAAAAAATGTTTATTAAATTTTCTAAAAAACATTTTAAAGTTCGTTATCGGAGAGAATCACATGATTTGCACAGACTTTGAGCTCAGTTTTAATATTGAATTAAAGCTCCAAAACTTAATTATGCAAAACGTGATCATAGAATGACTCGGAATATAACTGGATTTGGAAATTCGCTTCAATCAATCACTACTATCTAGAAATTTAGCGGTCGTTTTCATGAGACTAATGTCAGTATTGTTTCTCCCATTATTCCCATGTATTCTGACTCAGAATGAGAGGCAATCAAATCGATTGCACACAAACTTTGAGATGAATTTTGAGGAAAATTAAAGAATAAGAAGAAAACTGAGGTTTAGATTAGGGGAACATTAGATCCAATACAATGAACGCTGAGATTAGAGTTTGGGTTCAAAACCACTTTAATTGAAACGATTTGTTTTACAATTAGGTCGTGACGTTTGATAGTGTCTGAGAGACTGGTATTCCTTCACTACTTTGCCTTAACCTTTAGATCACGACAAGAGATCCTTGTGATAGACTGGATGGCCAACGGGGCTATAGACCAATATCTGAGCCTGGATTGTACAAGTTGTACATTCTTGTAGAGCTACCAAAACGAGTCCCATGAGAAAAATATGGGCAATAATTCAAAAATTGAAATACCCTTCAATAATAACTCTTAAAAACAGCGAAATTAGCATAAAAACTAAACATAGACAGTGTTTGAACAGTTGAGTAGTTGAGCAAGTGCATATTTTTGAAGGCATGAAAATTGACACATCGATTGGCATTCACCTGTTTCTGAGGAATTTGCTGAAGGACAGCATATCGTGTGAAACGACTGGCTATCAGTTCTCCATCGGTTTCATTAGCTTTCAATACATTAAGTCCTGATTTTGTGATTAATTAGCGCTTATTTGTAGTAAATTATTGTGTTTTATATAATATTTTGAATTCAATGTAAAAATTCTTTGCTTTTTATGATTAGATTATTATTATTGCGAATAAAGTGAT